>JBCEWC010010196.1:0-17911 GCA_038996855.1 Solanum aculeatissimum | reverse complement strand
AATCAGCCCCAAAACGGGATTTCAACGACTAAAACAACTTTCGGAAATTATTTTTACCAATCAAAAAACACCAACGGCAATGGCAACTCGTCACACTACAACGATCATTCAACCAAAACGGGAAATACTTTCATCACAACAGCATCATCCAACATCGAATCATGAAGAAACGAGAGGTAAAGAGATTACCTTTTAAAGCGCGGCAAACCGAGACGATGAACTTCCACGATGAATTCCAAACACGAGACGAACTTTTATTACTCTCTACGGCTTCAAAGCTTAGAATTCGCAACTTCAAAAATTCTCGAAATCGATATTTTTTTAGATTTCGAGCAGTGAGATGGAGACGAAAAAAAATTTCGAGTGAGAATTTTTCTCCAAAAAAAAGTCCTCCCCTCTCTTGACACAAAGAGGGGTATTTATAGGAATAAAAATGGGTAAAAAGAAGGGGGGAAATGGAAGATTAGAAGTGGGATTTTGAATTTGAAATTCAAACTTGGGGTGTCGTTTTAACCGGTTAAAAGAGGATTTCAAAGAACTTTTTTCGTTTGTAGGCGACAGGTGCCAAAAATGGCTCCTGTCGCGTCACCATTGGTGCGTCGTAGAGGAAGAGCGATGTGACAGAGGAGAAATAAGCGTTGAAGAAGAAGAAAAGAATAAAAAAGGCATGTGAGGCTGCTCATCTCTCCTTTTTTTTTCTTCTAGGGATTAAAGTTGCTGATTTTTAATTAAAAAGGGAATGGGCTGGGTCTTTTTTTTGAGAAATTGGGCTGAAAATTGGGTTAAAAAATGGGCCAACTTTAAGTTCAAACAAAAATAAAAAAGAAGGGTGGAGGTAAGAAAACAATTGATTGAGAAATAAATTAATTTAAAAATGTAGTCAAGGCTAATTCAGAATTTAAAAATATAACCGAATCGAATTAATTGATTAAAGTGGCCACGAGACGAATTAATATAAATTAATTAAAGCTTCTTGATATTAACAAGGTGAAATAGCTAATTTAATTATCAACTAATCAAATTTCGAAAAACAAATTATAAACTAATTAATTAAAAATGATGATGATACTAATAATAATAATATACAATCTTTGAGACGTTTTTTGTTTTTTGAAAATACGAAAAAGAAAGAACTAAATACGCAACTAGATATGCATATATATAAATATAATAAAAAAAGCGTGCATAATATTCACACACAATATATATGTACATTTGTAAGATTATAATTTTAGAAAGTTAAAATATTATCGATAAAAAGCGATGAAAGATATATAAACATATGTATACACGTATACATGTATATATGATTTTCAAAATTTAAAACTAAAATGAATGAAAAGAAATATACACACACACATATATATATGATTTTAAAAAAAAGTTAAAATATTAAAAACTAAAAAGAAAGAGGAAAATAGATATAAAGAAATATATACACACACATATATACATACATACATACATATATATATATATATATATATATATATTATTTTAAAAATTAGAACATTATCTATAAAAAATACAGAAAATAAATATAAATTATATATACACACATATACATGTGTATATATGCAAACATATGGCCTTTAAAAGTTAACATATTATATATATAAAATAGTTATATGATGTATATCACTTGAAAATAAAAGGATTATCACTAAAACGTCTTAAAGATTTTATTTATTGAATTATATATATTTTTTTCAAAAATAACAATAATAAAGACAATTATTTCAAATTGTTGAAAATTTGAATATGCTCGATAATTAATTAATGTCGTGGAAGGTCAAAATTGGGTGTCAACAGCACTGCTATGCTTGTTGATGATATAGACTTGTCTTGGTTCATGACTTATCTCGAGCATCTTGAAGGGGAAAATCTTAGGAAGATGAGGAGTGGAGCGTCTAAGAGGGCTCGTTATGATGGTGGAGTTCAAAGTTCTAAAGGTGGTCATTTTTATCAAGGCCAAGGGTCCTCTAATGCTCAAAATCAAAGGTTTGCCAATGATAGGGGGCCCAACCTCAAAGCTCATGGTGGTAATGGTGGAAAATTTATTCCTAAATATGGAAGGTGTGGTAAGAATCATGGTGAAAGATACTATAGATATATGGGTTCTTGCTTTGGATGTGGCAAAATGGGCCACAAGATTGCAGATTGCCCAAATATTTTGAACAAGGGTAGAGATGGTCCTCCTCAAGGAAAGAGTGCCCATGGTGATCAAAGAGAATAAGGTGGTGAACATGGGGGTGCTCTATGTCATAACTGGTTCTATGCTCTTCAAGGGAGGTAAGGGGTGTTTGAGATGCCCAATGTTGTTACCAGTATGTTAAAGGTTTATGACTATGATGTGTATGCTTTATTGGATCCAGGTGTCACTCTCTCTTTTATTACTCCATTTGTTACTAATAGTCTTGAAGTGTGTTTTGGATTGTTATGTGAACCCTTTGAGGTGTCTACCCCTGTTGGTGAGTCCTTTATTGCTAGAAGAGTCTGTAAGGGTTGTCCCATGTTCATATTACATAAAGTCTTACCTAGTGATTTTTTTGATCTTGACATGGTAGATTTTAATATTATTCTTGGGATTGATTGGTTACATGCATATCACGCTTCCATTGATTGTAGAACTCGTAGAGTTAAGTTTTAATTTCCTAATGAGCCCATTATAGAGTCGGAAGGTCATGATTCAGTGGTTAAGGGTAGGTTCGTCTCCTGTCTTAAGGTCGGGGAATTGATTTCTAAGGATTGTATTTATAATCTTGTAAGGGTTAGGGATGTTAAGTCCAAAGTCCCTCTTATCAAGTTGGTTCTGGTGGTTAATGAGTTTCTTGATGTCTTTCCCAATGAGCTTTATGGTGTCCCTCCCAAAAGGGAAATAGATTTTAATATAGACTTTCTCCCATTACTCAACCCATTTCTATTCCTCCCTACCATATGTCCCTGACTGAGTTGAAAGAATTAAAGTATCAACTAAATGATTTGTTGGAAAAGAGTTTTATTAGGCCTAATAAGTCACTTTCGAGAGCATCAATGTTGTTTGTAAGGAAGAAGGATGACTCACTTAGAATGTGTATTGATTACCGGAAACTCAACAAAGTCACCATAGAGGACAAATATGCTCTACCAAGTATAGATGACTTATTAGACCAATTGCAAGGGGCTAGACATTTTTCTATGATTGATCTTTGATCTGGATACCATCAAATGAGGGTAAGAGAGGGTGATATTCCTAAAATGGCTTTTCTGACTAGATGTAGGCATTTTAATTTGTTGTGATGTCATTTGGTCTAACTAATGCACCGATAATATTTATGGATCTTATGAATAGGGTCTTTAAACCCTACCTTGATATATTTGTTGTGGTATTTATTGATGATATTTTTATTTACTCCCAAAGTGAGAAAGATCATATTGTTTGCTAAGTTTGATAAATGTGAATTTTGGTGAAGGAATTACATTTCTAGAGAATGTGGTGTCAGGTGACGGAATTAAAGTGGTTCCTAAAATGACAGAAGTGGTAAGGAATTGGCCAAGGCCCTTGACTTTGACGGATATTAGAAGTTTCTGGAGCTTAGCGGGCTACTACCAGAGGTTTGTTGAGGGATTCTCTTCAATTACTTCTCCTTTAACAAAGTTGACCCAAAAAAAGATGAAACTTGTATGGACCAATGAATGTAAAAAGAGTTTCCAAACTTTAAAGGAAAAACTTACATCCACTACTATTTTGTCTTTATCAGAAAGGTTAGAAGGGTTTGTTGTGTATTGTAATGCTTCAAGGATTGGTTGGGGTTTGTATTGATGCAAAGTGGCAAGGTCATTGCCTATGCTTCTAGGCATCTCAAAGTGCATGAGTGTAACTATCCCACCCATGATTTTGAGCTAGCGGTCGTGGTATTTGCTTTGAAAATATGGCGTCATTATTTGTATGGGGTTCATGTAGATGTCTTCACTAACCATAAAAGTCTTCAATATGTGTTCATCTAAAGAGATCTAAATTTGAGGCAAAGAAGGTGGATAGAACTCCTTAAAGATTATGACATGAGTGTGCATTATTATTTAGGCAAAGCTAATGTTATGGCCGACGCTTTAAGTAGAGTGTCCATGGAAAGTATAATTCATATCGATGATGGTAAGAAGGAATCGGCAAGAGAAGTTCACCGGTTGGCTAGATTGGGGTTTAGGTTGAATGAAATTGAATATGAAAGTGTAGTGGTTTTAGATGGTTTCAAATCTTCTTTGATTGAATAAGTCAAATCTAAGCAAGACCTTGACCTTGCTTTGCTAGAATTGGAGGCTTTTGTTAAAGAGGGCAAGGTGGAGGTTTTCTCCGAAGGGAGAGATGGTGTCCTTATATACCAAGGTAGATTATGTGTGCCAAATGTTGATGGATTGAGGGACACGATTTTGAAAGAGGCACATAATTCATCCTATTCTATCCACCCCGATTGCCCTCATGAACCGTGAGGCATTACACGGACCGTGAAGTGATCCGTGGAACCTCACTTGGTTCAGGGCCTTAGTCCAACACCTTGCCCACACTCTGAATCAACCCACGGATGGGCTCACGGGCCGTGAACCCCCACACTGTCCGTGGTCCTTCCGTGTGGCCCTGCCTTAGCCAACTTTTCCCCTTTCTTTCTAGAATGCTTTCATGCACAAACAGCCTCATCGTAACGGTCATAACTTCCAAATTTGAACTCCAATTTGAGTAAAACTAATTGCGTTGTGAAAATGACTCAGAGAGTTTCATTTTCATAGGTTGTAGTCCATACAATTAATCTCATACCAAGAGATATAGCCATTCAAAGTCAGTACTTCCATAAAACATCAAGTAAGCTCAACCAATGCGATTCCTTTGAACACGACCACATAAGTAAGACCCATGATGGTCACTAGACCACCAAAATAGGTTCAAATAGATCTTAATCAACCACTACGAAGTTCAAATTTTTTTGAGTCATTACAGATCTGTAGAATGGGGTTCATGGTTTGATGATTCAAAAATCAACTTTTCTGAACCTTGAATGATGAATTTACAGGACGGATTGTGGTTCATTTCATGACCTGTAGATAGGAGTTTCATAGATCCTATGTTCAATTTCTAGTAACCAAAACTTTGGGCACTTCCATGTACGAGAGGCCACTTACGATCCATAAGTGGAACTATGGCCCGTAGATGGGGTTTCGTGATTCCCTTCGGCAGTTTTAGAAAAAGGTAGTTTCTTTCTTTCTTACCCTTTTTAATTAAAACCTATGACGTTTTGGACTAGTTTTGACCCCTTATCAGTACCCTAAGTATAATATTATTCATTCTACACTTAGAACTTTTGAGAGCATTGAGGAAGGAAGAAAACTATGGTTCCAAGAACGCGAGCGGAGACTATCCAAGAATTGACTATTCTTCTATTCCAAGTATGTAAAGCTACTTAAAGCATTGGATTGAGTTTTTTTCACACTCCCTTTCTTCTACTTGAGTCAAATTCGTGAATAAGAATTGAGTATTGAAATCTCATGATCCTAATTTTTTAGTTTCTTGCATTTATATTGAGTTCTCATAAATATAAACAAACGAATTGATATGTTGCATTGTTTTTTTATATGAAATTGAGGTATTAGCTTATTATTAACAACATGAGACCTAAATCACATTATTCTGTATCACCGTGTTGCATTGACTGAATTGAGACCATGATTCTGATTGTCTGAGCTGAGTAACTTGAGCATGATTAAGTATGAGGACCATATTATTTGTTCATACATATCTATATATCTTGCGTTTTACGTGTTTATGTGATGAGCATGATTGAGTGAACTCTAAATGACTGTTTGAGTCTAAGTTAAAGTCTAGATTGCGATCATGAATGATGTTTTGATTGGTCAAGTTGTTGAGTGATTGAGTTGAGTTTGATTGAAGAGAAACACAAAGAGATGAGATTGAGTTGATTAGTGTGAGCATGTTTTAGTCTTGCGAGGAGTATTGAGCACCGATATAGGAGCGAGTAGGTAACTACTTTAAACCATAAATTACGTTGTTAGTGTAGGATAGTTGCACTATTAATTCGGGTGACTCATGTACTAAAAAGATGGATATTTATTTTGGATCCAAAAGATGTTTGATCGTCCTTTACCTTGGCAAGTATTAGACAGGCGTGGCAACGACTTCGCCTTCAATGTGCATCACCAAACTGAAGGTGATGGGATTGAATGTGGGTTAGGAGAAACTCCCAAGCAACACTTGATTGAACATATAATGTTTTGAACTGAGTTGCATAAAAATTGAGTCTACTTTCAAAGCATTTTATTCTCAAACTTGCATATTCATTAAGTTAAGATACAGAGTGTTGAGTTGATTGTTGAGTCTTACTTGTTACTTTAGCCATTCTTACATACTAGTATACTCCATATACTGGTGTACATTTTGATCAGTATCATTAATGATTCAGATACAGGTGATAAAGGACTTCAACCAGCGCATCATTGAGGTCCAACTTAGCACTTCAAGATTTGTTGAGCCCTCTTTGTTGTTCAGAGGAGCCCTTTTTGTTTTCATTGAGTATTTGTATTTCTTTTATTGGGGTAGCCATGTCCTATCATGGTACCATCTAGACTGTTAGATAGAGGCTTCATATACAGTGAGTAGAGGATTGTCGATTGTTACTTACTATCCAACTTTGTTCATTAGGAACTATTATTGATAGAGATTTGTCTATTTAATTGATAGTCTTTCTTGAGTATTTTCTTCCGCTTTTGAGTACGATGTGACGATGAGGCCAAGTGGTTCTTATAGAAAATCAGCAATAGTTCTTCAAGTGCTAGCCACACTAAGGGTACCCTCCCGGGGCATGACAATAATTGGAAACTTGTGCCCCAACATAGGGCACAATTCAAGGCTCAAAATGTGAGAATTCAAATTATGTAATAATAAAATTAATTAAAGCAGAAATTCAAGAAAAGGGGCAGCAACTTTGACGATAAAATTACCTCCAACAAAGCCTCCACTGCACTTTTCAATCACACCATAACTTTTCCCTCGAAAATCCACACAAGATATCCTAAAAATCACTAAAACTGGACTCCAAACATCCAAGTTATCACCTTCCAAAATTCTCCAAAAGTTCAGCATGAAAATGCCCAAACATGGCAGCTAAATTCAAATTTTTACCTCAATCGAAAGTCCCAATCCAATTTTTGACCTCACCAATGGGTTCCTTGTGGAAAAATCCTTACAGATAGACCTTTTAATTGTCCAATTTGTACTTCTACAACTAAATGTATCAAATTTTGAAGAAATGAGAAAGAAAGGGGATTAAATCCCAGTGTTATTTGCAAAAGCGGCCAAGTGTTCGCAAAAGCAACATCGCAAAAGTAAACCCCGCCTAACAGGCATTTGTCGCAAAAGTGGCCAAATGTTCACAAATGAGGCATCATAAAAGTGGTCAAATAGTAAACAATGTGGCATCACAAAAGCGGTCAAATGTTCGCAAATGCAGCATCACAAAAGCTCCCATATTTTTGCAAATGCGGTTGCACCAGAAGTAGCAATGACTAAACTTTTGTTTTGATGCCTCAGAATCATCCGGAGTCTATGATATCTATTGAAAATGATGTTTCAAACTCAACGGTGCGGTCAAAATTCGCAATAGAGATCATTTCGATAAAAAGTAGATCCTACATTAAAATATCTTTTTAACCAAATTTCATTGAGGGATTTAGAATTAGTTCGGAAGCCTTAGGAGTTGAACAAAAAGTCGCTCTAGGCCAAACTCGATGTCTTAGAGCTAACCGCACTGTCAAAATTTCAATCCAAGTGCATTTTCCAAGAATTATGACCAAAGTTAACTATAGGCTAAATTTTTACAACCAAAATGCTAAATGGCTTAAACTCACTTCAAATTTCTCGATAATCGAGCCGTCCATCTTCTAGCCTTGTTTGACCATTTCTGAGCTGATGAAACTGCCAAAATTTTGTTCTGAGGCTATCTTCCTAGAGTTTTGACCGAAATCAACTATTCAAAGTCTAAGAGCTCTAAAACACGAAAATTGGTATAAAAATCAAACGAACAACTAGACAACCAAACTATGAGTATTAACAAGTAAAAAATGACTTGGGTCGCTACAGGAGAGCTCTAAATGCTGAAAAGAACGAGGAGGGAAAAAAATGACCTAGAGGATCATTACATACTCGTACTGGCATGAAGTCCTATATTTAGTATTTCTATTAAAGTTAATTTTTAAGTACTTAACAATTAGTACATTTTACGACTACAAATATATATAACATTAAATTTATAAAACATTAGATAAAATCTTTTATTTATATATAATTTCTTTTTAACTTTAAAATTATTCACATTTATTAAAGTGGATTAATTTTAATAAAAAATATTAAAATAATTATAAATTATAATGATTTATTATATAATATCACATATTTTAACCTTGCCTACTTTAATTTTGAATATCTTTTATTCGTGCTTTTAATTATTAATTTGAAAGATCCTAAAAAAATATAAAATTTCACACAAAGTAATTTAATATTTATTATATGATGTGAATCCTTAAAAATGAAAGGAGAAAAGGTAAAAAAAAAAAATCAAAAGAGAAATGAGAAAAAGTTGTTAATGAAAAAAGAAAAAAAAGAAGGGCAAAGGCACAAGGTAGCCTAGCCTTGTGCAAATTGTCAGCAGCCGCCTTTTGCTCCGTTCTTCATGCCATTACCGGGTAGGGGCAAGGCGTAGCGACTCCAGAGCCTTTAGCATTTTGGTACCAAAAAATAGTTGTCATTTTAAATTTTTTTAAAATATATTTATTGTCCTTTTGACTCCGAAGATAAATTTTTTTGCCTGCTATATTAACTTTGATTATCATTTATACTCTAAAGGCGTCATTTTCATGGCCTACAAACATTATTTCATGGCCTAAAATTTTACTTTATGTTTACTGTGCTTCAAATGCATCATAGTCTAAAGGCATCGTTTTTATGGTCTGCAAATATTATTTTATGGCCTAAGAATTTACCTTCTGCTCGCCATGATCTGAAACAATCATAGTTTAAAGGCATAATTTTCCATGTCCTGCTTGTAGATATCATTTCACGACCTAAGACTTTTTACTTTTCACTTATCATGCTATAAAGATGTCATGATCTAAAGGCATCATTCTCATGGCCTGCGAATGCCATTTTATGACCTAAGGACTCACTTTTACATATCATAACCCTAAGACATACATCATCGCCTATGACTTCATTCGTACTGTTATTAAGGAAAATTTCATGATCTGAATAAGAATTTGCATCATATTTATAAGTTATTTCGTCATTTATTTGATATATATGTCCTAACCATTTATTTTAAGTTATATATATTATAAACTAAAGAATGCAAAGACTCGCAGATTACAAGCAAAATTCATGACGCTCTCAAACTTGAAGATACGCTTCCATCCCTATATATAGGTCATAAACTTGAGTCATTCTATCTTGTTCACACTATAGGTATGACCTTGTGCTCAACCTTATCTATTCAAGCTATTTCTACTTCTATTCAAATCTCATATCATCATTTTATTTTTAGAAACTCAATTTATTTCTAAATTTAGCACCATGTATGACCCGATTCTCATAAAATCAAATATGTGTAGGCGACTAGAAGTTGACGTCTCGATCATAATATTTTTCGAATCCATTTGGCTCCACTACCTGTCGGTCAGACAAAATCAACTATTTCGTCAATATTCTTTGCCCGTTAATTCGTCCTTTATGTTCGAGCATAGAAGGGGGAAGTTGTTGACACCCAATTTTGATCAATCGATAGTCTTTTGGATTGTTGTAAGTACTTAAAAACATATTTTTTTACCATATGCATAAGTTTATATGTATTTATTTTTTATCCAATTAGCTATATACTTTGGTATTCATAATTTATAAAGTTGTTGTTGTTGTTTATTTTGATATTATTAGTTCTTGGTCTAAAAAAAATTATTTCATACTTTTAATGCTTACGTATTCATTTAGTATGTAATATATAATATATAGATATATTATAATTATATGTGTATCCTTAGTTTATGTAAAAATTAATATTTGTTAATAAAGTTTTGCAATAGTTTAATTTATCTATATATATTTTTAATACGTGCAGTATTTTTGTTATTTATATAAGTGGCAATCTACATAATTTTCATCTAATTTATTTAAATACTAGTCATTTCTATTTAATTAATTCAAATTCTGTCAAATCTTATACAAATCATGTCAATTCTAGCCAATTTTAACAACACAAGACCAAATTTTAAACATATCTTTTAATCATACTCGTCCATCTCATCTTAATCTAAAACTCCAAACCAATCGCAACCGCACATCTATTTGACCCAACAGATGAACTAAATTCTATTATCATCCCTTTTCAATTACCCCTAACAATCAAACCCTCACATTTTCCCTCTCTCTCACCACCTTGCCACCACCGCACCACCTCAGTTCCCCATATCCCTCTCCCTGCCACATAATTTATAAGATTCGGCTGGGATACATCTTTGTGTACCTTGAAAGGTGTTTAATACCTTGTTTTTGAGGTAATTTGAATCCTTATCCGATATTTGATTATGTTTGTCTCTATTAAAATTAATTTTAGAAAAAATTATGCAATTAGTCAAGAATCCCAACTTATTTATTATAAATACCTACCCTTTAATGAAATCATTAATTACAACTACATGATAATTAAATGACAAATTAAAAGTATCCTAATATAATTACTTAATTCTCTCAACTTATTTATAGTTTTTTTTGTTTAAAAAAATAAAAAATAATATATTTTGTCTCTCCACTTTTCACATTATTTCCACTAATCCCCATCAATTCCATATATGGCATTCTCTCTCTTCACTCTCATTCGCTCTTCTTTTTTTTTAAAAATAATTTCATTCCTAGAAGAAGTCAAATTGATTCGGGTAACAAATCTTCACTATATATTTAGTTCATTTTTAATTTTTTGAATGTGATTTCTATGTTTTTACTAATTTTGTTATTGTTGTGCTTATTTTCAATTTTTATATTTCACTTAGGGTTTGGGTAGGCGAGTTTGATTTTATAGTACAATGTCGGATTAAAAAAGGATTACCAGATTCACTCAAGAATTGGTGGACAATGTAGCTTTGTGGCTCTAATTGAAGAAGAGAGAAGATCAAAGAATATACTAAATCCAATATGAATACAGAATATTGATCAAGATTTGATGTTGAAGAAGAACAAAATGTGAAAGATATTGGTGAAGATCAAATGGGGAATACCAAATTGATGATGAGGCAATTAATTTTATTTCACAATATTATAAGTAAAATATTAATTTAAATTGAAATTACTCAACTTTTTTTTATGTATATATGTGTTTGCATGTGTATAGTTTGTCCATTTCATAACTTAGAGTGAATTTGCATTTTATTTTTGATTTGTATTTTGTATAAATTGGTTCTTATTTTTTCCAGTTGATTGTATCCTAATTATCCTAATGTTATGAGGATACTGTCACGCCCCAAGAGGGTACCATAGACGTGGCCGACACTCAGAGACTATTGCTAGTCCCCAAGCGAACCGTTTTGCCTCATCACAGTTATTCATTCCTAAATATGTGTATATCAGTGGAAGACTAAGATAAAAAGGGTGGTCAATCTCAATTATGTAAAGGTCAAAAATCAAAACAATAAGTCTTGTAAGAAGGAAACAAGTTTAAAATAATATCCCATCAAACAAATTAACT
The DNA here is from genome assembly GCA_038996855.1 of Solanum aculeatissimum. Lineage (NCBI taxonomy): Eukaryota > Viridiplantae > Streptophyta > Magnoliopsida > Solanales > Solanaceae > Solanum > Solanum aculeatissimum. The sequence goes on along the minus strand of JBCEWC010010196.1, from coordinate 6,146 downwards.
CTAGTCTATGAAGCCTCTATCAAATAGACAATGGTGTCAATGACAAGTCCATGACGACCTCAAATTAATGAAAAGTAAGTCGAATGTTTGACTCTAAATCTAGATGAAATAAATGATATGCATCCTCCGAAGTCAAGAAGGACTCACCAATCAACTGATATCTGGAATAGATCCTCAATAGACCGCATGTTGATAATCTCTAGTACCTGCATCTACACCATAAAATGATACAGTCCAAATTGATATCAGTACGTGGAATGTACGAGTATGTAAAATGCCTGAATGAAACATGCATCAAGGTAGAATACTATCAGCTCAAATAACTCAAATCAAAAGATAAGAAACTCAATCAGGATGTCAAATGTCTATATAAATACAAGGATAAAGAGTAGACAATGAACAATTAATATAAATCCAAACTAGTCCAATCCACATCAATCAGAGTACTATCAATATGAAACCTATCTAGGAGTTTCTCTTATCCGACAATAATTACCTATGAGCCTGTGATCGTACAATAATCTCGTTAATATTGCCACAACTGTTCAGTACTTGCCAGGGTAAAGAACGAATCAAATCAAATGAGTCCTCTATTCATTCAAGGACCTTTCAAGAGGAAACATCCGCTTAACCATTTCAATCCTCTCATATTTGGCGGTGTAGTTCTGGAGTTTGAGTTGGCCTTACTCTCACTTAATTCGGTGTTTGATACTCCTCCCAAGACTCAGTGCTCATAATACATTGATCACTCCAATCAACAAATCAATGAGTCTCTTAATACGCTCTTTTAGCTCATCAATTTTTATCAAGTCAATCTTTCAATTTAGATAAATCATAGAGTTCAAAGTTTAAGACTCATGAGACCATCAAGTTCTATCTACCTATCATCATACTCAATCACAATCACAATCAATATTCTCACATCAACGCACTAGACTCTATCTCTAGATTCATTCATGCAACCTTTTATAAAATAATACACATGGTTTTTAAAATTACTCATGAAATGCATTTAATCAGTAAAATCAGGTTTATGAGGATCATCAACATATGAAAATACATAGATTGTATATAATTTAGAAGAAAAATATTCAAAGAAATCATGTAGGTAGACTCAATACATTCGAAATCTTGCTATCATCATCAGTGGGAGCACATGGGGGAACAACCCAAGTTTTAATTAGCCTTACATACTTGGAATTACAAAGAACGATCAACTCTTCGACGAACCTCAACTTGGATCCAAATCTCTTGCTTCTCTCCCTTCTTCGATGCAATCAAGAATTTTTAAAGTGTGTATTATGGGATAATACACTTATGGTTGTGGTATAGGACTTAAATTAAGTCTAAAACGTCGAGAAATTTAATTAAAAAGGGTAGGAAAGGACAAAAATATCCTCTTTAAAAACTATCGAGTGGATCTATGAGACCACATTACGGGTCATGGGTGTTTTTATGGGTCGTAGATGGCCTTTCGTAGAAAAGGGGTCTAAAAACATGAGCTACTGAAATTGAACACGGAAGCTTATCTTACGGGCCATAAAATAATATACGAGTTGTTTGATGGGTCGTAGTGTAATGACTTAGTTGGTCATTTTTAGCCTTCTCTATAAATATTACTGTTTTAACCTTATGTAAGTTTCTTTGGGCCTATTTAAAACTATTTTAGTGATTGAAACTGAAGTCCAGAGTTTTAAAATGGTAAATATGAGTTTTGACACTTATTGGAAGGTTAAGTTATTGAAAAAGTGAGTTTTTATACCATTCTAATTTTCTAGTATCAGATCAAGGATTCGTCAATTTCATTAGTTCCAAAATATTAAAATTGAACTACAAGAAGTTGCAGAACTAAATTTGGAGTTAAAATGAGGTTTTTAGGCCCAAAGTTGTAATTTTTGTTGTTTCCGGGACCAAAGTTTAACTTTGTCAACATTTGGACTTCGAAAACTCGAATCGGAATTTTGATTGTTCTAGTAGCTTTTGATGGTGAAACTAACTATAGAAATGGTCTCAAAATAAATTTTGGAGTTGCCGATGGTAGTTTTGATATTTTGACGCTTTAAACTAGTTTTATCAAGTTGGATAGGTAAACGTGGCGAAGAGATCTGGAAATTGATTTCTAATGATTCCGCTGAGTCTGGATCGTTATTTCTGGTATGAATACATATAAAGTCTGTGAAATTCTTATTTTGGATGAGTTTTGATTGCCTAGTTCGAGTTTAATTTGAGTCATCATGTTGTTGGTGCACAGTTTCTGGTGTAGGTATATTTTGGTCTCCGCATTCGCGGGAAGGCCTCCGCATTCGCGGAGCTGATGCTATACTGGAGCACACGTGAGACTTATCCCCTACCTTTACACTCTCCAAGTTATTGGGTTGGTCACTACGATCGCAGAGGATATTTTTGTAGAATATTTCGCGATCGTGAATCCCTAACCGCATTCGCGGAAAAGTGTTTTTGACTGGACAAATTAAAACTCGAGAAACACCAATTTTAATCTATTTTTTGAGGCAATTTTGATGAAAGGTTTTCAAAGTTTTCATTTGGTAAGCATTTCTAACACAAAACTAAGTATTTTCCATGCATTTTATCTTGATTTTTGTATTGAATTTCCTGATTTTCAATGTCAAAATTAGGGATTTTAGACCATGGAATATAAACTTTAAGTGCCAATTTCTCCTCCAATTTAAGCTTGAGTTTAGTGAAAATTTTACCCATGAACTCCATTCTGTGAGTAAAACTTTATTTTAAAATTAATTTTTATATTCGAGAACTTCAATTTTTAGCCCTAAAATTGACCATTTTGGCCCTAAGCCTAAACCATGCCAATATGGGTATCGAAATTCTTGTTTTGATGTGTAGTATATGATTTTTGATATTTTTGATCAATTTGAGGATCGTTTGGAGGCTTGAGTTGATTGAAACCTTATTCGAGTGCGGTTTCGGCATTGACGTAGGTTCAACTAATCTCTTTGGGACTAGATTTGATTTATTGAGTATGTCATGTGGTAATTGAAGATGTAGATAAATTCATGAGTAAATGGCTTTTTATGTTTGAATTGTGATAGATATGTGGATCTGGTTATGCCAAAATTTGAGTAGATTGTGTTCTTAATGATAAATTGAGTTTAATACTTGAGATATGAGACACTTTGGTCATTACTATGATACTATAAGACTTTTTATACCCTTGAAAAGGATTTGTGGAAACTTGTTGTTATTCATGACTTATTATGGGATTTGAAAGCATATTTTATGACTTGTGGAGTTTAGAATTGTTGGGAATTGATCATTGACGATGGAGGGATGTTAGTATGGCTTATTGATGGACTTGTGGTATCAGTTGATGGTCTTAATCTAGCCTTTGTGATGTTATGACCGTTGTCTTGTTTATCATTACTTATGAGGCATCTCCTATCTTACTCTATTATTGCATTGATGTGCACATATCTTACTCTACTGTTGCAGTGGTATGCACATATGTTACTTTATTGTTGCATTGGTATGCCCGTATCTTACCCTATTATTTCATTGGTGTGCACATATCTTACTCTACTGTGGCATTGGTATGAACACACCATACTTATATATGTTGGCATGACATGCACATATTATATATTGTACCTATACTATCTGAGGCCTGTGACGCCCTGACTTATTTGAGTACATGGCGTACGACACTCCCGAGTTCTATCTGGTAGCTTTGACTTGATTAGTTATTCTTGATAGCCACCATGTATGATTAGTTATTTGACAGTGCTTGTTCTGATAAGTTAGGCTAAATTGCGATAAAAAACATGATCTAAATAGTCTGTATTGATATGTATACAGTGCCATGTGTGATGTAACGACCCAAAATTTTTTGAAAACTCTTTATGGTTGGTCTTGTATGATGTTATACTAGTCATGGTTAAGTTTTGGTGGCCACGGGTTGAGTTTAAGTGGCCGAACGCAAAGCGGATCATTTGGTGGCCTAGAGAGGCCGTTTGGACAGTGGACTTTGAAGTATCATAACTTTTGATGTGGATTGAACCATGTGGTATAGTGCATATAAAATTGAATCTATTTGAGTTAGCTTTGTAACACAACTGGTTTCACCTAATTCGGAGTTTGGGTGAGGGAGTTATGGCCAGAATAGTGGGACTTCCTGAAATTCGGAAGACATTGGAGATAGGCCCTGAAAATGACCCAAGACAAGGACCACGGACTATGAAACTTGGAACGGTCTGTGTGGGGTCCGTGCAATGGTCCAGTGAGTTGGGGGTGGCTAGGAACCACCCCAAAACACAAGTCATGGCCCACGGACCACCCCACGATCCGTGAGCCTCAAGAAGGTCCGTTTGGGGGTCCGTTTCGGGAGGCAGTGAGATGACCTTAGTTTGGGGTTGGTTTTTGGGCCAAGTGTGGACCACGGACTAGTACACGGTCTATGTGAAGCCACACAACCCGTGAACCCCCTTCGTGAAGTGTTCCAGAAAGTCTTCCGAGAGTTCGCGTTGAAAATTTGGCTAAGGCAATTTTAATGGAGGGTTACACGGCCAGTGTGCACTTTGACGGGAACTGTAGCTGCCGTGTGACCCTGTGTGCCAGTTAAAAGTCTGATTCATTAAGGGTATTTTCATGATTTAACTAATTCTTAAGCCTCTTTTAAGTTTTTAAGGCTCCCTAAATCCCTAAAACTGATCATAAACCGTATATCTCCATTCAAAACACTCTCAAGACTCCATTAAATTCTATCAAGCTTCTTGGTCACCATTGTTGAAGATTCAAAGAAAATTTGGGGAAATCGTTCAATTCTTGATTCTCTACGCAATTCAAGTGTTTGATATAAGGTATGTGGGATTTAAATTCATGTATTCTTCCATCCATGAAGCCCAAGAACTCAAATCTTTAAATTATGAATTTTTACGTTTTACTTAGTTATGGGTTCTTTTGATTTCACAAAACTCTCTTGACGTTTGGTGTTCGCTGTAGAGTTTAGGTTACCATCTTGTGAATTTACTCTTGAAACTTATGATTTACTCCATTGAAGTATGAAGAACTAGTATTGCATGTGTTTGTCTTGAATTTTGATGCATGGATAAGTCTTGTTGGGTTCTACTTTGAAATTTTCATATGAATTTGATGAAGTAAAGTTTGAATCGTAAATTAAAGTTTTTGAATTCCGTTACCCATGCTTTGATGCATTCATTCATGCATTTCATTGGATAAGATTTTGATGAAATTCTTGTTTGGAGAAACTCTTGATATGAATTTGGATATGCCTAGGCTTGTGATCACAATGTCTCTTTGATTGACTCTATGAGTCATTTGGGTGCTTGCACCGTTTGTTTTGGTTTGTGATTTTGTAGAATGAGATACATCTTATTGCATTGGTTTTGAATGATTTGGAAACTCATGATTTGGTTTGAAGCCTCTTGACATTGAAACGTTTGATTTTTGGTAACTATATCCTAATGATGCATGATTTGAAAAGTATGGTTAGTTTCGGGTTTTGAAAAGCATTGGTATATATATATATGTATTCTCATGGGATCCGACTTAGTACCGAGGGATTGGGCATGCACCCTTTCCATCAAACCATGTGCCACCATGTGATTGCCCCAAACTGGGAGCCTTGTTTTGATACCCCTTGTTTAAGGGAGTTTTGGGATCTACTTGGCAAGTAGTCTGTTCCAAGTGGTAGCTCGCTTGGTCCTACTTTGAGTCGGTTGAGGTCAAATCCCCAAAATTATAATATTGCTAGGTTTGCATTTCATGCATCATGGCATAAACATCTTGTTATATATACTCCTTTGGCTAAGTGCATTCTCTTCGAACCATGTTTCCCCTTGTCATATTGGGGTCATACTTCATGTCATATGCATTGTATGCCCGCATGCATAGTGCTTAATTTTGCTAACCCATACTTTTTTCTACATGCTCTAATCATGTAGGTGCAGGTGACGAGTATTATCTACCTACCGACGAGCTTTGACCTTAAAGCTATCTGTTAGTGGTGAGACTTTCCTTCCAGGGGAATAACCGCCTCTCCTCTAGTTATGTAGTAGTTTACTTTTGTTTATTTTAACTTTTGAGGGTGAGCCCGGACCTGTCGTGGCCCCCGTCATTTCCTTAGAGGCATGTGTTGGACCTTTGACACTCTT
>JBCEWC010010195.1:0-17912 GCA_038996855.1 Solanum aculeatissimum | reverse complement strand
TTGTCATAGACATATGCATGATAAGTACAGGTTGTATGTTGGTTCTCTCGGGCCTAGAGGGCACCGAGTGCCTTTCCATCTTGGTAGAGCTGGAGGCGTGACAGTGATATCCCAAAGATGGCTTTTCAGACTCGTTATGGGAACTTTGAGTTTGTGGTGATGTCGTTTGGTTTGACCAATGCTCCGGCTGTGTTTATGGATATCATGAATCGGGTGTTTAAACCATTCCTTGACAATTTTATGGTGGTCTTCATGGATGATATCCTAATTTACTCCTGGAGTGAGCAAGAGCATATGGGTCATTTGAGGATGGTGCTTCAAACTTTGAGGGAGAATCAATTGTTTGCCAAGTTTAGCAAGTATGAATTTTGGTTGGGAGAAGTTGCATTTCTTGGTCATGTGGTGTCCGGTGATGGTATTAAGGTTGACCCTAAGAAAACCTCAGTGGTGCAAGATTGGCCTAGACCGTTGACTCCTTCTGATATTCGAAGTGTTCTTGGATTGGCCGGTTATTATCGGAGGTTTGCTAAAGGATTTTATTCCATTGCATCCCCATTGACCAAGTTGACTCAAAAGAAGGCTAAATTTGTGTGGTCAAGTGAGTGTGAGAAGAGCTTCCAAACCTTGATGGATCGACTCACATCGGCTCTTATTTTGACCTTGCCCAATGGGTTAGATGGGTTTGTGGTGTATTGTGATACTTCAAGAACTGGGTTGGGTTGTGTGCTTATGCAACATGGTAAAGTAATAGCCTATGCATCTTGGCAATTGAAGGTGCATGAGCAAAATTATCCGACCCATGAACTTGAATTAGTGACGGAGGTATATGCTCTAAAGATTTGGAGACACTATCTATATGGGGTTCACGTTGATATTTTCACCGATCACAAGAGTTTGCAATATGTATTCCCCCAAAGGGGTCTTAATTTAAGACAAAGGAGATGGTTGGAAATTCTCAAGGATTATGACATGAGTGTCCTTTATCATCCCCACAAGGTAAATGTTGTGGTGGATGCCCTTAGTAGGTTATCTATGGGAAGTGTGTCACATGTGGATGAGGGGAAGAAGGATATAGTGAAGGATGTGCACCGGTTGGCTAGATTGGGTGTTAGGTTGGCCGACTCAGAAAATGGTGGCATTTGTGTTCAAGGTGGATCTGAGTCTTCGGTAGTGATTGATGTTAAGGCAAAGAAAGATTTAGATCCTTCCTTGGTAGAGTTAAAGAAATTGGTTGTCGAAGGAAAGATTGAGATTTTCTCCCAAGGGGAAGATGATGTGCTACGGTATCAAAATTGATTGTGTGTTGCGGATGTTGTCGGCCTAAAGTAGATTATCATGAACAAAGCTCATAATTCCCAATATTCTATTCATCCGAGATCCACTAAGATGCATTGAGATTTGAGGGAGTTCTATTGGTGGCATAGCATGAAGAAAGACATAGCCAAATTCGTGTCGGAGTGTCCGAATTGTCAACAAATGAAGGTGGAACACCAAAGGCCTGGTGGCCTAGCCCAAGATATTGAGATTCCCACTTGGAAGTTGGAGGATGTGAATATGGACTTCATAGTTGGGTTGCCTCGTACTCATAAACAATTCGACTTGATATGGATTGTTGTTGATCGAATGACTAAGTCAGCTCATTTCTTAACGGTCAAGACTACTTATAATGTTGAAGAGTATGCTAAAATGTATATTCGTGAGTTGGTAAGGTTGTATGGTATACCAAGGTCAATTATATTAGATCGTGATACTCAATTCACTTTTTATTTTTGTAGGTCATTTCAAAAGGGACTTAGTACTAAGATCAAATTGAGCACCGCCTTCCATCACCAAACCGATGGACAAGCCGAGAAGATAATTCAAACCTTGGAGGACATGTTAAGGGCTTGTGTGTTGGAGTTCACGTGAAATTTGGATGATTATCTACCACTTATTGAGTTTGCCTATAATAATAGTTTCCATGCTAGCATTGGTATGGCCTCATTTGAGGCTTTGTATGGTAGAAGGTGTAGATCCTCGATGAGTTGGTTTGAGATAGGTGAGGCGGCATTGTTAGGCCAGGACTTGGTGGTTGAGGCTATAGGAAAGGTGAGGTTGATTAGGAAAAGATTGAGGACGGCTCAAATCCACTAAAAGTCCTATTCGGATGTTAGGAAGAGGGATCTCGAATTCCATGTAGGTGATTGGGTTTATGTGAAGGTATCTCCTATGAAAGGCGTCATGCGTTTTGGCAAAAAAAGCAAGTTTAACACTCGGTACATCGGGCCTTTTGTTGAGCGGATTGGCAAGGTGACTTATAGGTTTGATTTGCCTCTAGAGATAAGCTCTATTCATTCGGTGTTCCATGTTTCGATGTTGAGGAAATTGGTTGGTGACCCTATGGCCATTACACCTTTGTAGGGTATGATGATTGAGGAGAATTTGACCTATAAAGAGGTACCGGTTGAAATTTTGGATAGGCAAGTGAAGCGGCTTTGCAACAAAGAGGTGGCTTTGGTGAAAGTGCTTTGGAGGAACCAACATGTGGAGAGTGCTACATGGAAAGCGGAGTTGGACATGATGGATTGATACCCCTATCTTTTCCAATCTACTCAAGCCCAAGGTACTAGGTTCTATCCTTTCTAATGGTCCTAATTCTTTAAATTCTTGAGTTTCATGACATTTCATGCATACATGAGCACGAAAATGATTCAAATGATGGTTTGACATGAGTTTTAAATTTCTTTGAAAATGATGCATGATCTCTTATAAGTTATGATGAGAATGTTCCTTGGTTGATTGATTTCCTTAAGTTGTGGTCTAGCTAATTCGAGGATGAATGTTCCCAAGGGGTAGATGATGTAACGACCAGAAAATTTTCAAACTTCTTATTGGTGGGTCAAGGTTCGTTTTGAACATTTTATGGTTGATTAGTGATGATCATGTATTCCATTTAAGTGGTTGTATTCAAAGGAATCGTGGTGGTGGAGTTGTGTATGAAACCGTGTGGAGGGGCTGAATTTGGATGACCATATCTTTTGGTACGAGATGAACTATGTGGGCCACAACATATCAAATCGAAGCTCTCAGACTTATCATCACAAATGACATTGGTTTCACTCGATTTGGAGTTCGTATGTAGAATTTATGACCATTTCAGTGAGACTGCCCATGCACAGAAGTGTTATGGAAAAAGGGAGCTCTTTCGGGACTAAGGAACTGCCTTATGGGAGGGACCACAGGCCATGTTGAGGCTCACAAACCGTGAGCCCCTTCATGGACTGATCTAGTGAACTTCAAGGGTATTGGACCAGGACCCCGGACGAAGTGAAGCTCCACGGACCACTTCATGGTCCGTGAGGGTCCTTCGTAGAGTGGTCCAGAGACTGCCTAGACTCCACGGCCAGGGCTCCGGACCAAGTGAGGTTCTACAGACTAGTGTACGATCCATGTGCAGCTTCGTGGACCGTGAGTCCTGTCGTGAAGTGATCCAAAAAGTCTTCCAAGATTTCGAGAAGTGAAGCCACGCGGTAGGGTTCACGGTGCGTGAACCACTACACGGACCGTGTGGACTCTTCCATCAGCGACTATTCCAGTTATCTTCTCCATTTCATTAATGGTTAAATTATAATTTTAATTATTTCTAGGGTCATTTTAGCCTTTCTAAACTCTCCTAAAATCTCTAAATTGAACCCTAATTCATTTTAATTCTTGAAAGCTCTCAATTCCTCTTCCAAATTCTCTCAATTTTCTCCCATCTACCATTAAAGATCAAGCTTGAAATTGGGGAAAACTCAAGTCTTCATCAGAATCTTCTCAATCTTCTTGTTAAATTCTAGGTATGTGGGTTTGATTCATGATTTCTCTTTCAACGATGAAGACCCAAAAATCCTTTTCCTAAATTTTGATGTATTATGATTTTTCTTGAAATTGGTCTTTTAGGTTAAGAATGATTTAGTGAAAGTATGGGATGTTCTTGTTTAATGATTTCAAGATGAATTAAGGCCTTAATGGATGAATTCCTTTGATTTAAGAAAGGTACAAGTATACATGTCCCCTTACTTTTTAATCCTTGCATGGGTAGTGCTAATTTGAGATTTAATTGTTGATTTAACCTTGAATTTCTTATGGATTCTTCTTAATGTGGATTTAAATTATGAATTCTAGTTACCCATGCTATTCTCATCATCAATCATGGCATTTTCATGCATGAACATAGATTTCAAGAAGGATATGTTGTGGGCTAAGTCCCAAATATGTTTATGACTATGATTTTGAACAAGTATAGATTATGACAAGAATGTGATCATATAATGTCTATGATATGGATCTTTGAGCAACTATGGGTGTTTACACCAATATGACTTGACAAGTATGGAGCTACTCTTATGCATGAAGTTTGACATGAAAACGTATTTGGCTTTTTAGCCCAATGAAGTATGATTATGAAATGTGTTAACCTTTTTGTCACGTATGCATGGATATGAAGCAAGTGATTTTGGCTTTTAAGCCTAATTATGCATGTTATGATGTTAAGTGTTTCCATTCCATTTTAAAGGCATATATATGTATATGTATTTTTGTGGGATGACAACTTAGCACCGAGTGGGATTGAAGTAGTAAGTGGGCTATGCCCAAGGGTCCTACTCCTTTCTCTCAACTATGTGCCAGCATAGGTTATGCAACCGAAATGGGTGGTCCCGTAAGGTATGCTATGATATGATATGACATGATATGGAAATTCTTCTAAAATGACCAGGTCGTAAGAAAGGTGGCCATCACACTGAAGTGAATGGGTCATAAGGTATGGTATAGGTTACCTTTGGCAAGTAATATTCTCTCATCCGATGGGAGGCCTCATCGGGCAAGTTCATGTTGTAGCTCACATGAGTTTAGATATCGGTTAGGATCTCATCCCCTATGCTATAAGCATTATGGCATTTCATGCATCATGGATTTCATGGCATATTGATATACTATCCTTTCCTATATTCTCGTTCTATATATGTGCCCTTGTCATCTAACTTGTGGTAGGCTCATGTTCATATGCATTGCATACCCGCATACTCAGTGCATTATTATGTTCTAAACCATACTCGTTGTCTACATGCTCTAACCATATAGGGACCGAAGGTGACTTTCATCCCCCATTGGACGGCTAAACGAGATCTCTTGAAGTTAATACTTGTGGCGAGCCCTATATTCCAAGGGCAACACCCACTTTCATTTACTTTGTCTTTACTTTATGTTCCTTTACTTTATGACTTGAGAGTGAGCCCGGAATATGTCAAGGCCCCATCTTATCTTATGTAGAGGCATCATCGGACATATCAAACTCTATTGTATGTTATACTATGTGTTACTTTTAATGATATGGCTATCTATGTTATGTGATGGTATCTTATGTTAAGCCTTTGTTTCCGCTTATGCTATTATGATACATTTGGATTGAGAATGTGCTTATGTGGAAAGTCCCTAACCCTGCTTGCCCCCATAGCTTGAGTCATACTTACCCGCCCCTTAGAACGTAATTACTATGTGCTATGTGATTCATGCTTATCCAATTCCCAGCAACATCTCCATAGCTTGAGTCCAAAGCCCCGGAATCCCCTAGACCTACGTGCTAATTACTTATTATACGCACTTTCGAACTGATGATGTGTGTGATGATGTTATGATGTCTTGATCGAGGACTTTCAAGTTCTCCTTTGCCATGTCACATCTAGGCCCTACTCTCGGGTCGTGACATCTATATCCCCAACTTAGAGTCGAGGTCGTTTCCACAGGGAATAGGTTAAAGCAACTCTACTAGTTATATCATGCAATAAACCCAAATTTTTTTTAAACTTCTTATGGTTGATCTTGTATCATGTTATACTGGTCATGGTTGAATATTTGTAGCTATGGGTTGAGTTTAAGTGGCCGAATGCAAAACAGACCATTTGGTGGCGTTGAGAGATCGTTTGGGCAGTGTGCTTTGAGGAATCATACCTTTTGGTACGGGATTAAATGTGTGGGCTACTAAATTTCAAATTTAACCTCTTTGAGTTATCTTAGAAATACAACTGGTTTCACTCAATTCGGAGTTTGTATGAGGAGGTTATGGCCAAAACAGTGAGACTGCCAGTAATTCGAAGGACGCTGGAAACAAGTTCTGGAAACTAAGTTAAATGATGGATCACGGACCGTGGGAGGGTACGCGGTCCAGGAGGGAGGTCGTGAAGTGATCCAGTGGGTTCAAGGTGGTCAGGGTCCAACCCAGAGACCAAGTGAAGTCCCACGGTCCGTGGGACTCCACACGGCTCGGGGAGGGGGGGGTTCTGTGGGGTGAGGCAGTGAGTTGGCCAAGGTGTGGGGTTGGTCTCTGGTCCAAGTGTGGCTCCACGGACCAGTACACGGTTAGTGATACCCTCCCGTGAAGTGATCCAGAAAGCCCCCGAGAGTTCAAGCCCAAGACAAGACCAAGGTAAGGTACACGGACTGGTTCACGGTTCGTGCACCACTGGACGGACCCCAGTGCCTTCCGCGTGGCACTGTGTTACAGTTAATTGTCTGTTTTATTAATGATTAATTCATAATTTAATTAATTCCTATACCCCTTTTAGACATTTTAAGGTCCCCTAAACCCCCTTAACCTAACCCTAAACCCTTTTCATCCACTCCAAGGCTCTCCATTAGACTTTGAAATTTCCCAAATTCTCTTGACCTCCATTGTTGAAAGCTTGAAGAAAGTTAGGAAAGATCACCTTGCTTGTTTAATTCTTCAATTCTCTTGATTAAATTCAAGGTATGTGGGTTTGATTTATGGTTTCCCTTTCTCCATGGAGACCCAAGAACCTTACTCTTTAATTTATGATTTTAAGTTTCTTTAGGTTATGGGTTCTTTAAAATTTGAAATATTTAATTGATTGGAATTATGTGTTGTAGAAATTATGTTATTAAATCATGATTGAGTTTGAATTTTATGAATTTTCATGGAAATTCTTGAAGGATCAATGTGCATGTCCCTTTATGATTTAATTAGGCATGGGTAATTTGCATTATACTTTAAGTATGGAATGTTTCATGATTTATGTCAAAATACTTCTTGAATTGTGAATCAAAGTTTGAATTTCATTACCCATGCACTTGTTCCTCATTCATGGCATATGCATTGAAGATTGTTATGATGAAACTCTTGTTATGATATGATATGTTAAGGCTTGTGATCACATAGTTTCTCCGTTATGGCTCTCTGAGCATTTTGGGTGCTTGCACCACTTTGATATGTTTTAATGCTTGATATGATAAGCTATGTAGATGGGCTACTCTTATGGAATTTGTATGGAATGGTTTTGAGAATAATTTTTGGAACATTCTTCTGACCTTTGGCCTAAGCATGAATACAACTTAAATCAATGGTTTGGTTTTGATTAATGATGCATGATTTGAAAAGAATTTAAGTCTTTCGATTTAAAGTTGCATGTATATATACATATTCCCGTGGGATGAGACTTGGTACCAAGGGATTGGAGTCAGGGTGTACTATCTCCAAGGGTCCATACTCCTTTTCGTCAAACCATGTGCCACCATGGGTTATCTCCCTAGATAGGGATTAACTTGTTTTGTATCCTTTTGTTGAAGGGTTGACTAGGGATCTACTTTACAAGTAGTCCGGATCCGGGTAGTAGCTCGCTTGGGTCTCCTCCGTTGTCGGATGAGGTTACATCCCCGCTATATTATGATCATAGGAATGCATCTCATGCATCATGGCATAAGCATATTGTTATATACATCTCTTGTCTACGTGCATTCCTTTTGTGTCACTTCTCTTTTTGTCATGTTGTTGGTCACACTATATTGTCATATGCATTGCATACCCGCATACATAGTGCATATTATGTGCTAACCCATACATTTGTCTATATGTTCTTACCATGTAGGGACCGGAGACGACTTCTATACTCTACCGGACGACGCTTGATCATCTTGAAGACCTTTGCTAGTGGTGAGCCCTTTTGTTCAAGGATGATAGCCACCTTCTATCTAGCTAGCATTGTTTTTTTTTTACTTTTCTTACTTATGTATTGAGGGTGAGCCTCAAACTATGTCGAGGCCCCGCTTTATCTATGTTGAGGCTTGTTGGACAAATTAAACTCTTGTACGTTGACTTGTAATTTTGTTGGATATTTTGACTATTGATATATTATGCTTATGAGCCTTGAGTATGAAATGGTATTGATTATGTTTATGATATGATGTTGGGATAGTATTTGACTATGTGCTTATGCGGAAAGTCCCATAATCCCGGTGTGCCCCCATAGAATGAGTCCTACTTACCCGCCCTTTAGAGATAACTGTTATGTGCTATGTGAATCCATGTTTATCCCATTCCCGACAACATCCTCATATCTTGAGTCCAAAGCCCCGTTTCCCTTAGAGCTTATGTGTTATGTGTTTAGCTTCCGCGCTTCCGAACCGATGATGTGTGTGATGATGCTATGATGGCTTGATTGAGGACCTTTGGGTTCTACTTCGCCATGTCACATCTAGGCCCCTATCCGAGTCGTGACATATTATTCTAGTCGTTGGTTCTATTTCTAGAAAATAAACAAGTACGGAAAAGTAAAAATGTGGGGTTTTGATTTAACAGCCTAACTATGACTATGAATGCAACTTAAACTAAGGGCATAGACAGTGTGATGATGACTAGGGTTGGGGTTCCCGTGACGTATAACTACTAAGCATTTAACATCAAGTTTATTGTTTGTTATATCACAGGAAAAATCTAGCGAGTTGGGTAACTTCTAGTTCATCTCCCAGGCCTTCTTAGAAGTATGTCATTCTTCTCCTCCCGATCTCAAAATATTTTCAATACTAACCCTTGGTTTTGAATTTTGGAAAACTATCACCTCTCGATCTCAAGTTCATTAGATAAAAGCTAATCTCCAAGCCTAACTATACCATCCCCTCCCGGGCTCAAGTGACTCAAACTTAGGTTGATTGCTTCTATCTCCCGTTGTAATCTCCTTTTTCTAACCATTAATTTTCTCCTGGACAACTAAATAATACAGGCAATTTTTCAATGTGTGCACTCATTAAGAAAGACTTTTAAATAATTACAATACATGTAATACAAGTCCCAATAAAACCTTACGTTTTGCCTATTTCAATAAGATGTCATGGTTCCTACAACTCTAGTTGTGGGTCTATATTATCGAACATGCAAGGCTTAGAAAATAAATCATGTTTAAATTCATGTTAAAATTACTTACAAGTGAGATTAAATCAATTGTTGAAGTCACATGACGAATCCGGGGATGAAAACTTGATTCCAAACTCCAAATGATAATCAAACGCACAACTAAACGTTAAGGAAATTAGCTACTGTCCAGCCACATTTTTGAAGAAAGGAAATCTGGAAAGGGGTACAACCCTCTCAAATAAATAAAAGCTAGCTCTATGTATAGTCTTAAAACAATCCTAAAATGAGTAGGCAAAGTAAGCCTAAACTAAGTAGGAAAGGAATCCTAAACTATGTTGGATTTCCAGTCGAGGCATGTTGCATGAGAGGTACCATGACCTGTGGTCATTTGTACGTACAGTGATGGGTTCCGTGGTGCTATACTTCATGCAAAATCTTACCAACTCAAGCCTCCGTCACCCATAACTTTATGACTCATCAAAGTGCACACAAGTCGTGGAAGGCAGTTGTAAGACTTTCCTAGGATTCTCTTGTTAGCTCGTCGCCTAGGTGGCTTGCATGAGTACCTTCACGGATTGTGGAGTGCACCACGAGTCATGCAAGGGCTCCTGATGAGGTCTTTAGATGACGTTCTTGGGTGTCTCAACTGGACCAACAGATTCATGATCAGTCAAGGACACCACGGGTCGTGAACATGCCTGTGGTGTGTTCCTTTGATCATTTTTTTTGGTTTTGCCTTGTGTGATCCTAGAACATGTAGCTACTACTTTTCCAACATTTTTCCACCATCAATCATATTTCACCAATGTCCATAGGAAATGTAGACCTCCAAGCGTAACAATATCAACACGTCTTGATTATTTCTCCGAGATAGCTTGTGACGGTTGCATTTTAGCCTTTGTTGTTGCTTTGTGGTGATTTTCCAACGTCCTAGCAGTCCTATATGACTGTCATGTGTTTGTGAAATCATGCTATCAATGATTTCTCTCAAGTACAAGTGACTTTCCACCTCAAATCAATCCAATGTCCACAATTCCATTAGATTCTCATTTTTCTATAAAACAAAACATAAAATGCATATTAAACTAACAAATGCGCTTAAGAACTCACAATAATTCTATGTATTAAGAGTCTTAAAAGTCATATTTTCACGAGTTATAATTCACAAGAACACAGTTACTACCTAGCTAAGTCTCAGCTATAGACTCTAATTTGTTATACCATTCTACGAGGATCTACGCCCCGTTGGAGTGACTTCGGGGAATCTAAAGTAAGTTATTCATCCTAGACTAAGGTCAACATGCGACACCAACTAACAAGAGGGAATCAATAATAACAATAACAAGGCTACCAAGTATCAACAATAATCACATACTCAAAATCAACTTAAAGCACCCAAAAGGACCCAAACATACTTTAATTACTAAGGCTCGTAACAACTAGCCAGTCACTGTTATTCTAACAACTACATATGCTTACCAGGAATCAAGATTCTAGGAGAAAAATAGCATTACTAAGACTGGAATAAGCTAATAGGACATACTCCAAGCTCACGGCTACCCGACATATCAACTAGGCCTATAACATGAATTCTAACACCTGAAACAAGTAAACTAACTACGCTGCACCAAAGTTCAATCAATTCAACATGAATTTACGTTAACTATCTCAATTTGAAGAACAAGAAAATCGTAGCCTCCCTATAGGGCGATCATGTGCGCTCCACTTGACTTTGCCAGAGCTAGGGATAGAAATGGGGCGGGTGTAGGGCGGGTGCGGGGCGGGTTGAGCTCAACCCACAATTTTTTTAAACCGCCCTGCATGGTGACTTTTTTCATTTTCAATCCGCCCCGCATAGACTCGCCCCGCATAAACCCGCCCCGCTTAAATTTTTAAGTTCTTTTATCTTTTAATTGAATTTAATATGAAAATTTAGAATTCATAATTTTTTTAACTTTGCACTAATTAACTATTTTTAGTTGAAATTTCAAAAATTATTTCTTAATCGTTAATTAAAATTTCTAATTAATATTTTAACAACTAATAATTTATCGGACATGTATAATTTAAATTTTAGAAAAAAATAAAATTAAAGTCGATGTTTAATATAAAAAGTTTATATCCTTGATTTTTACTAATTACAAATATTTAGTTTTTCTTCGAATTTCTATTTGGTCTTTTGAATCTGCAACCCGCCCCGCCGCGCATTAGTTTTAAAACATAGTTACTTCAACCTGCCTTGCACCCGGCCCGCCCTACATAATTTTAAACTTGCAACCCGATGTTCGAAACTTAAGCTACAATATCAAGAAATGACAACAACTCCGGATGGAGAAATTACCAAAAATAAGCCTTGCATTCCAAAGAAAACCATCCCAAAGAATCACAAAAAGGGATAATCACAACCCAATAAATCAACACTGAAAGTTGCCCCAAAATTCACTTTAGAAATGCACAAAATCAACAGGTATATCACGAATTGTACCTGAAATAGAACCTTATCTCAACTTCCCGATGTCACCAATGTGTTCCCCATGAAATTCTCTTGAATTTGGACCTTCGATCACCAATTTAGTCCTTAAAATGCTCAAGTTATGGTCTTGAAAAGTTTTGCATGAAGGCTGAAAATCGTCCAAAGTGTTGATATAAGAAGACATATAAATGACCTCCGTGATCACGGTGAATAGTATCCTGCAATCGCGGAGCCCAGAAGAAATGACCTCTACGATCGCAGAAGGTCACTCCGTGTTCGTGAAGGTCTGGCAGCCGGACCTACGCGATCGTAGACATGTCTCTACGTTCGCAAAGATCACAGGGGCCTGACCTCTATGAACGCGACTCCTGGTTCGCGTCCACGAAGGAGTGGGTCACCTGCACTACAAAACCAATTTAAATGTTGAGTTTTCAAGTTTTGAAATTCTCGACGGGGTACTCGAAATTCATCCAGAACTGCATACGCATAAACGAACTATGCTATGCTACCAAAATTGACATTTTGAATTCAATGACGCTGTCAAAATTTCCATACGAAGTCATTTTAACTGAATGTGGGTCCCACTCCCATCGCCATTTTTTAGCTAATTTCTATTAGGGGCTCAAAATGAGCCCGGAAGCCTAGGAAACTGAATGAAGGATCGTTCTAGATCAAATTTGATATTCTGAAATTAACTGCACTATAAGAATTTTCATTGGAGGATATTTTTCAAGAATGTTGATCAAAGTCAACTATTGGCCAATTTAGAAGGTTAAAATGTAAAACTCGACACAACTCACATCAAACACGTCAATTCTCGAGTGGACTATACTTGATGGAAGTGTTAGAATTTCATCCTAAGTCTGTTTACCAACATTTTGCGCAAAAATAAAATTTCTAAGGTCGAAAAACTGCACAATTCCCTAATGAACGACCAAGCAATCGTACTAGCAGTGCCAACAGTTCATAAATGATCTGGAGTTGCTATAGAAACATTCTAATAGTGGAAAATAATGCGATAAGGGGCAAAATAACCGAGACCGTCATTATATTTTTTCCATTTAGTTTTTCCTACTAAGTTTTTAATGAGCCACATTATTTATGGACATTGATACGCCAAAATTCACACCTAAAATGAAGTGCAAAGTGATTGTTGACCAAATATCGAACCCAACAAGAGTAGGAGTCGATCCCACAGAGAATGCGTGAAAATAAAGCTACCAGCACTTAGTTCCACGTGTAATACTATTTCTAGAATAAAAACACATAATATAAATGGGGGCTTTGTAGTGATATAAAGACTAGTAATCAAATTTATCCTACTAATTAATTATCTAAAATGACTACTAGTGCTCAACAATCTATTGCTAGACTAGGATTGCGATCCCCATACTACTAACGTTGATATTCAAACTTAAGGCTACCACGATTGCAATCACACACACAGAGTAAGCAAATAGTTAACACCTAATTCACCTTCCAGTCCCTCTTAGGTACATTTCGTTCATCACTTTCCAATCTCAGAATATTTACCCTTTTCGCCCCTTTGCTTTAAACCCCAAGAAGCTCTCAACTTCTGGTCTCGAGAACTTAGACTAGGTTAAAAATTCTGAATTCCATCATAGAACTCTTTTCCTAATCACTACATCCCTTCCGGGCATGTAATGTATAAGGGCCTACCCTAATGTGTCAACTCATTAAGGTTCAGATTAAATTGAAGATTTCCTATGATGTGCATGACAATCACCCTCACGTTACGCCCTAAATTTGCCTATCTTAGTTGAATAGCATGGTTTCCAAAATCCTAGTTGTGGGTTAAGCCTAGAATGATTGAAGAAATCGAATTATAATAAGATGAACAGATCATAATTACTGCTTACAATTGAATGCGTAGCGGATTTACGGATCACAATCACAAACGAATGGATGCAAAACCACAAATTCGATAAAAGTAGCTCAAGAATATCGTTCTCTCGTACAATTCGGTCTTCAGTAGTTTTCTAATAATAAAATGACCTAAAATTACATATATATATTAGCTAAAACCTAATCCGACTTAAAATAGGAAATCCGAGTTTCGGCATGTCTACAACAACTACATGGACCGTGAGCCATTTCACGGTCCATGAGATGGTCCGTGAGCCTGTACTTAGCAACACTTTCCGCATAGGTCCAACTAAAGTTTCTGCCTCTCACAACAGTAGGGATGACAGTCCGTGCAACGCCACATGGCCCGTGAAGGGTCCCGTGTGGCTTCCCTTGGCGATAATTTCCATTGCAATCTCGATTGAGGTCTCTGCCTCTCTTCAAGGCTAGGCTATATGGTCTGTGAGCCTCCACATGACCCGTGATGGGTCCCCGGTGATATCACTTGGCAGTAATTTCTGATGCCATGCCCATTGGAACTTACTGCCTCTTCTCATGGTCAGCTCCACGGTCCATGAAGTAGTGCACGGGTCGTGAGGCTTTTCGTGAGGCATCAATTGGCTCTTTTTAGTTTGCCTTCACCTGTAGTGCTCACTTCCATCATGCACAGCAGCTCTCACGACCTGTGTAAGCTCACACGACCCGTGAGGGTGCCCGTGTGAAGCTGGGCAAAGATATTTTTTCATTTTCCGCTTCCTTTTTGTCTGAATCCATGCCTCAACCTTATTTCCTGAAAATAATACTAAACAAAATATTAAACACACAAATTTACTTGAGAACTCGTGAAAATTCCAAGTGAAAAATATTATCAGAATCGCGTTTTCACGATTCATCAACACCCTCAACTTAAAATTATTGCTTGTCCTCAAGCAATGACTAAAACACACATCAAAACATAAAACTACAAGCCTCTAATAGGAATCATACAATAATCCCTAAATCAATCACATTCACCCAAAAGGAATAAACTTGCCATGTACATGCGCCCAAACGAACTTACATAAGTTCGGCTAAGCATCACATCACAACCAGTTGGTTCACTTATTCTCAAGAACGAAGATGACTAGTTGGTTTGGCAACCAAATAGTGCAAGGATAGTGCTCTCACTACAAAGAAATATCACACAGAGTATAGACATGCAAAGCAGAGACTGGAATGTAGACACTCACGCTCACAAACGATTTCCAACTGATACACTAGTATAGACCATATGCTTGCCCTTATTTTCACCCACTTTGACTCTCGAATAACCTTTTTAGGATCACTTTATGACTTTTATAGCTTGTAATGTAGGCTCGGGTTAGGGTGTGGTACATTTAGGATAAAAGTAACTAAATTTTCCCCTCCAAAACACTACTTTGGCTTAGCCCTTAGCTTCCCTTACCCAAAATCTTATCGTCCCCTTCTCTCATTGTTATTGGGGGTGTTTCCACTTTTTTCCATTCTTTTTATTATTATTATTTTATTTTATTATTATATTTTTTTCTTTTATTTCTTTTCGCTTTTGTGTGATTTCACTCCCAAGCTTTTCTTTTCTTTTCATCACTCAACTCTTTTTCCCATTTTATTTTTTTGCTTTCCCCACAATAGCCACTCTCAACTTAGGCTTTTCGCCTAGGTTGAGGTGCACAATGTATTTTCAAAAGGACCAGGGCCACTAAAAGCCACCCTCAACTTAGGTATTTGGCTAAATTGAGGTTCACAATGTCCTTGGAGAGACCAGGGCCAAAGTAAGGATTTACAACTAATCAAGGGATAGGTGTTGGGTGAAAACAAAGAAAAGGCTTATTTAGGCTCAACTGTTTGGTTCAAAGGGAACAATTTTATTTGGTTGGATTATTCTAGGTTAAGTGGGTTCACATAAAAATGGCCTAAGATCCTTTCGTAATCCAGTTATTCAATTACTCCAGTGGGACTAACCGGGCAAGTTCTAGCTTACACGTGTATCAATCGAATTCAAACTAGTAGGCTCACATGCACATGACACATATCTTGCCCTATTCAGCACCAACCAACCAAGTCATTGTCATTCATATAGATATCAACTAGACAATGTATACAATGCTTAACACGGATCACACAAGTTAGTCAAGATAGAATGCATGCACATACAAACAATTTGAATTTGGGCCATTTTCATCACAAAAACTTTGGGTTATTGTAGAGTCTTATAAAGACTCATACTTATGCAAACTATACAACTAAACATGCCAGTTCTACTACATGAGAGAAAAGAAACATGGCAACAAAAACTCCCTGGTGTCAGGAATGCCCTACCCCCACCAAAAAGACAGTGCAATGCACATAAAGTAAGAAATATAAAAACAAAGGGAAAGGGACATACCTGAGATGCACTAAACATCGGGTTGATCAACATCAGCAGTGTGCGACCCCCCCAGTGGGGTCGTCTCCATCAAAGGGCGGGACCTGTCCAGACATACTTCCAAAAGCTCTAGCTCGAGCTGCCTCATAGGCAAGCCGCTCCTGCTCCGCCTGTTCTGCAGCAGCCTGTCTTTGAGCTCTAAGCGCCTTGCGCAACTGTTTCTCCTCTGCCTCCTTGGCATCCAACGGTGGGCTATGGTGCTGATGTCTCTTTTTTTCCTTTCCTTTTCGTTTAGAAGCCTCAGGTGGGTCCATAGTGGTAACGTGTGGCGTCGGAGGAGGAATACCCCAATAATCACCCAAAGACGGTGTAAGGGCTGGGGCCACAAACAGGTTCAGCAGTGACTCAGTAGGAGGAGGTGAAGGCGGGGCATTGTACTTAGCCATGAGCACGACGATCTGATTTTTCATTTCTGCGACTGTGTCGCGATATTGGCAGTCTCCATCCCAGACATGTTATTGAACCGTTCATTGAAATACGTCTGCAAGCTATTTACCTGATTCTTGAGAACAACTATCTAACTCTGAAGATCAGCATGGAGCGATTCTACAGCTTGGTTTACATGAGTCTGGACCACCTGAGGCATCCTCTCAACAATTTGGTCCACAATGGCCCGGGTTTGACGTTGCACATTTACCAACCTGGCCAGAAACTCATAGGGCACGTAGACATAACCCGGAGCCACTATCGCCTGTGAGGTGTTGCCCTCGGCCTACTCTAATGCCTCACTCATCGGGGGAATACCTGAGAAGCCCGCAAAGTCCATGGGCTGCTATGGGGCTGTCTGAGGAAATAACATTGGGCCACCATAGCACTACATCCTAGCCCAAAAAAATGGATTGTTCACATCTTTGATCAAGGTGATGTTGACCGCCGTGGAAGGATACGTCTTCCGGTCTAGGTACTTGGTGGTGCGAACCTGAGCCCACCTACAGAGCCCTCTGATCAAGCAAGGAAAAAGAAAGGTCTCCCACTCACTTAGTGCTCGGTCCCTCATCTTATTGGCAATGACTATACCCATATTAATAGGGTAGCGGATGATGAGACACACCACCAGTGAAGCCTGCGATAGCTGAAGGGTGTTGTCATTTAGAGTGGGTCGCAGGCGGGCACGCACCACGGACTACCAAAACTTGTCCTGAAAAGTGAGGGAAGCCTTAGTAATGGGGATCCTTGGGTCAGTGACCCAAGCAGCGTCGGTACCCTGTATGACAATCTGCTATGAAATCCAGGACACCATAGCAACTCGTGAATCAGGATCAACCAATAGTGCTGCCTCAGAAACCTGGTAGACCTTGTCTACATAAAGTCCGTCGGTTGGTGGGGTGTACTCAGGTCCATGTAGGAATCGATTGATGGTGGTGGCAGAAATGTCGACCTCCTGACCCCAGATAGACAAATACTACAACGGGGTCACGTTCATATCCATGTGTTGATGCAGTCTCTTGGAACCACCCCTACCGAGTTCATCAGATCAGCGATATAGGAAGAGTAAAATTCCTGAATGAGGGTTGGTCCATAAAAACCTGACTTCTTGGCCATCCACCCAAACTCGTGGAAGTTGAATACCACTTTAATCTCTAGCACTGCATCGAGGTTATCAGTCAACACAATTAATACGGATAACACAGGCTTCCGTTGGAACCTCCTGAACCCTTTAGTCAACCCGTGGGAAAATATGTCTCGTCCGCTCGGGGTGGTCCAACGGGCTCAGAGGAAATAGAGGATCGTCCTGGCCACTTCATCGTTAGGCGTCTGAGATATAGCATAATGTATAGCTTCGTCATCACTGTCTCAGAGCTCATCCTTCGGGGCATCATCCTGTTGGTTCGGGTCATCGGGAGTGGGGACATGCTCTTCTTCCTCAAATTCTAGGGCCACATCTTTCTCCCCCTGAAACGACCCAAAAAGTTCCTAAAAATGTGCTTCGGAAGTTACCGGAAACTTGTTTTAGCTATATCTAAAAA
>JBCEWC010010194.1:0-17912 GCA_038996855.1 Solanum aculeatissimum | reverse complement strand
ATAAAAATACTACATAATAAAAATTACTACTCTACCATACTTAACAAATATATATTAAAACTTACTACCCCAAAAAATGAATTTATGATAATTAAAATAAAAATATTATAAAATAATTATATTATAAAATGTGCACTTCCCTACTTATCTCTACTTGTCGGTAACTAAAATGGAATATAAAAATAATATCAAAATGTTAAAAATAACATAAATTAGGCATGACAATAACATAAATTAGGCAAGAAAATTTATTCTCATGAATAAAATATTAAAGTAGTAGCAAAATTTAAAATAATTGTACAAAGAAACAGTTAGAAAAATTGAACAAAAGGAAAAAGTAAAACAGGAAGAGAGAGGGGGATTGTGGCTCCTTTTTCTAAAAATGAGACTCAATAGTCCACTTGACAAATCATAAATGGAATTTTTGTATGCCACCTTATACTTATTCCTCACCCATAGTAAAAAAAATTCCTTTCATCTCTTTCATTTTTTATGAGAAAATTTGCATAACTAACACATGTTATATACTTTTTTTTATTTTATCTGACTAATTTGTCGAGGGCTTTTATGATTGATAGTTTAGATGTGTTTCTCACATTCGTAATAGTTTAACAATGACACTTTTAAAAAAAAAATTTAGGTATATTATTAATACTAATTCTAAAAATAATAATGTGTTATTTATTGTGTATTTAGTTCATCGTTTGTTATTTAGTTTGACATACCATGCAACCTCACCAACTCCCGGATATACAACTTGGCATAGTCATCAGCATTATATGAAGTCTTAATAGGTAGAATATGAGCCAACTTCGTCATTCTATCCACAATCGCCCAAATGAAGTCTTGTTGTTTCTGGGTACGAGGTAAACCGGTCACAAAATTCATATTCACATCTTCCTACTTCCAAGTTGGAATTTCAATGTCTTAGGCTAGGAAACCCGAACTTTGATGCTCAACCTTTATTCGTTGTCAATTTGAACACTCCGCCATAAATTTATCTATGTCCTTCTTCATGCCATTCCACCAATACACTTTCCTCAAGTCTCTATATATTTTGGTGGATCTCGGATGAATAAAATATTGAGAGTTATGAGCTTCTCTCAAGATCAAGTCCCTTAGGCCATCAATATTCAAAACACATAATTGACCTTAGTAACGGAACACACCATCTCCCCCTTGTGAGAAGACCTCTACCCTCTTTTCGACAACTAATCTCTTCAATTCGACAAATGTTGGATCTAAGTCTTGCTTTCCCTTGAAGTCCACTACCAAAGATGATTTAGACCAATTTTGTACATGAATCTACCTTTCTTAGAATCACTCAACCTTACTCCCAATCAGGCCAATCGGTGTACCTCTCTCACCAACTCCTTCTTTCCATCATCAACATGAGGCACACTACTCAAGCTTGATGTTCCTCTCTCACCAACTCTTTCTTTCCATCATCAACATGAGACATAATACCCATAGACACTTTACTAAATGTGTCGATTACAACATTTGCCCTGCCCAGATAATACAACACACTCATGTAATAATCCTTGAGGATTTCAAGCCATCTCTTTTGCCTTAGATTTAGATTCCTTTGTTTAAACACATATTGCAAACTCTTGTGGTCAATAAACACATCAATATGCATCCCACAAAGATAGTGATGACATATCTTCAATGCAAAGACAACCACCGTCAATTCAAGATCATGTGTTGGGTAGTTCCTTTCATGCACTTTCAATTGCCTTGAAGCATACACGATGACCTTGTAATGTTGCATCAATACATACCCCAACTCAACACGTGAGGCATCACAATAAACAAAAAATCCTTCCAACCCTCTAGTAGTGTCAAGATAAAAGTTGATGTAAGATAATATTTTATTGTTTGGAAGCTTTTCTCACAGTTATCCATCCATTAGAACTTGACCTTCTTTTGAGTCAATTATGTCAAGGGTGATGCAACGGATGAGAACCCCATAAACAAATCTCCTATAATAATTGGCCAAGTCTAAGAAACTCCTAGTATACAACTTAGATAACGATCTAGGTCAATCCCTTATCACTTCCATTTTCTTTCGATCAACCATAATCTCATAACCAGATATCACATGACTAAGGAATGTCTCTTCCTTCAACCAAAATTCACACTTGCTAAATTTTGCATACAATTGATCTGACTATCCCTTAAAGTTTGAAGTACAACCCTCAAATATTTTTTGTGTTCTTACTCAGTACAAGAGTAAATAAAGATATTATCTATGAAGACCACTACAAACATATTTAAAAAAGGCTTGAACACCCTATTCATTATGTTCATGAACACCGTCAGAGCATTAGTCAGCCCAAATGCCATCACTAGGAATTTGAAATGACCATACCTTATTCGCAATGTCATCTTAGGAATATTATACTCTCTTACCCTCAATTGATGATAGCCAAACCAAAGATTAATCTTGGAGAATTGTTTTTCCCCTTACAATTGGTCAAAAAAATCATCTATCCTCGGTATTAGATACTTGTTATTTATGGTAACCTTGACCTAATGAAACCCTTCTCCAACAAGTCTTTTACTTAATCTCTCAATTCCTTAAGTTCTACTGGAGCCATACAATAAGAAGAAATGGAGAGAAGTTGGGTATCAGGGAGAAGATCTATGCCAAAATCTATTTCTCTTTCAAGAGGAATACCAGGTAGGTCATCGAAAAAGACATAGAAAACCTCATTTTCAATGAGGACATACTCAAGAAAGGAGGCCTCAGAATTGACATTCCTAACCCTCACAATATAGTAAACACACCCTTTAGCAATCAACTTATGAGTTTTAAGATAAGAAGTGAATTTACCCTTAAACTGTCACATCCCAAAATACACCCTAAATATGACTAGCACCCGCTAACACCACCTGTTGAGAGAACCAAATATCCATACACACCTAAGTTATCCAAGCACTAAGAATAAAATATGTGCAACTCCAAAACTCATCGATACCTATTAAAATGGAATAGTTATTAAACCAATATCGCATAGAAACTTTATGAAAAGAAATAGTCACTTAACAAAATATTTCTAGCCCAAATTCCACAATAAGATCATGGAGTATCTAATAGAGTGACATGAGTTCAACTATCAGACATGTAAACCCAAGAAAAAAAAGCTATACTAGATAGAGCTGAAATAATAGTCTCCACAAACAATGTGAAGGCTCACCTCAGCAACAGAGTCCACGAGAACGAACTTATTAATCATAAGTCTCATCCTCTGCAACAATATTTGCATTGACATGTAAGTAAGGAGTGGGCTATATATATAAATATAACCTATTAAGATTATCGATTCACTACTTTAATACCCCTAGAACAAGAGTTATAAAATACATCTGCACAACGGATATACATAAATAATATATATACGAATATGCGTCATAATATATGGCTCAATAAGTTCAAACAAATATTCACAAAGGTCACTACATGTCTCAATTTAATGAAGAGAATTAGCTAATACATGCATGCACACTTTCCAAGAATTACGAATTATTTGGTTTTACCTTATTAGTTCTTCATGGTTCCCACAACCCTAGTTCTGGATTTAGCTATGCATGGTCATTGTATATGAAGAAATAATGTTATAGAATAGTATAATTACACACTTACAATGGTAAATTAAAGAACAAACAATCTAAATTCTCCATAAGAAATCACGATGTAATAATCACAATGTAAAAATCACTAAAGATGAAGTCTCCAAGTGTTTCTCTCTTTTCTCTTACGTCTCTCAGTAATTTTGTGCATAAAAAAACCTATTTATAATAAGTAAAATACAAATCCAAAATGAAATAAAAAAATTGGTTTCGACATATTCTACAGATGAGGTTACAGACCGTATAAAGAACCACGACCCGTACCTGGGCTTTATACTTTGCAAATTCCAAAAATAGACTTCAATTTCATAAGACCTTCTTACAGACCATCTTCTGACTTATGGTCCGTACAGGGTTTTGTCTGACAACTTTTCTGAAACTCTTCCAAATCTGATCCTCCAGGCGCGAATCTAATCCACGACTCATGAATACATCAATGGCTCGTCTGACAATTCATGGATGTAACATCTAAAACTTGGCCCTTCACTGGATCTAACTCATGAAACCTTTCTACAGTTCGTGGATTGAACCACGACCTATAGAGTAGCCCGTAAATCCTCAAAAATTTGAATTCTGCAGAACTTTGCCCAAAATCATACCGAATCTTGTAATCCTGCAAAATAAACATAAAAACACATCAAACCTACTAACATCGCTATGAGAAGACATAAAATTCTAAGTTTTAAGCATCAAAAGTGTTATATTTTGACAACATATCAACACTCTCAACTTAAAATTATTGTTTGTCCTGAAGCGACAGACTCAATCTACATAAGTAGTATAGCAACACACAGACCTCAATCAAATTGCATACATCATCTCTAAATCAATCACAGATACCCAAACTAACACATTAGTGCATATCAAATATCTATCAAACAAACCAATGCAAATCAATATATATGATAGTGCCACTATGAAAAGCAATGTAACCACAGATAAGCCACAATCACTGAAATAACCTAGAATCAATAGTGTACTTCTAGTGCCCTTACAAAAAGAAATCTCACATCTCACTCAAGATAGTATTTTCAAATTCAATGCTTGGGACTAACAAAATCACTCACACTTACAACGGCTATTAAAATACTGTGCTCAATACCATATGTTTGTTTCTATACTCATGACCATGACCATGACCTTCGACTACTTGGACTAGGATCACTATAGGATTTTCTTGGCTTATAATGTAGGCTCAAAGGGCTTTGGTATGATGTTTTAAGAACATAGTGACTAATGGACCTTCTTGATACTACGTCATTCTACACTTTTGCCTTACCAACACTGCTATTTTCAACTCATTCTTCCCTACTTCCTATTTCAGACTTTCTAGGTGACTTGCTCAAACTTTTAAGCTCATTATCTTTTATTTTTCACATTCTTTTTTTCTTTTTAGCTCATTATTTAGGCTTCTCTTTCATTTTTCCTCCACCCATAGCATATCTATCCCCTCTTTCATGTATCACTAGCTTTCACCCCATTTAGTATGATTTTCCTAACACTAGCCACCCTCAACTTAGGCTTTTGTCCTGGGTTGAGGTGCATAATATCCAACCTATGAATCATGACCACTTTTGGTAGCCACCCTCAACTTAGGTTTTTTGCCTGAGTCAAGGTACACAATATTCAAGGAAGGACCAAGGCCAAATTCAGGATTTCACATTCAAAAAGGCTTAGTTACTTAGGTATTTATAAAGAAAAGAGTACACATAAAGCGTAAATATTAGGACCACGGGATATATCAAGCATTTGGTTGGTTATTTAGGCTAAGTGGACTAATATAAACACAACTTAGATCCTTTCCTAACCAACTAACCTACAGTCTTAGTTAGTGTAACAGGGAAAATTCTGAATTAAAACACAACATATATTTTGCAAAGAATCTCACACACACTTAGCACTTATTAAGCTATCAACACAAACTCTCATATCATATTTTCATCACAAGTAAACCTGAACTTATCAGAACAAGCACTATCAATCACTGATTTCACATGATTGTTATCAAAACTACCTAACATTGATGGGTATCTTTTTTCAATAAAAACTAACATATGCCATTGACTTTAGTACAATATGTTATTAATACTACTTACACATCCTAAATGTGCCAATTCAGCAGAAAGTAAATGTCCTTAGGGAAAGAACATAGGCAAGAAAACTTCTCAAACTCAAAATTGGGATAGTTATAGGTCTTGGCTACTCAAACTTCACTAAAGCCTATAACTACCCACACCCCATCGAAAAACAATTACATTGTCCTCAATGTAACAAAATAAACCAAAATAAGAGGGGTAAAAAATAATATACCTGGGTGCCTAAGAGCTAGTGTGCTGGGGTTGCCTCCCAAGTAGCGTCTGATTTAGTGTCGCGGTATGACATAGATCACTTGGTTAGTTAGGCTTCACCAAGTGCCCATGCTTCCACTGTTTGCACTTCCTCAGCATTTCCAAGGTATTATTTGACCCTTTGGCCATTTCTTTGAACCTAGTGCTATTTTTCTTTTCCAACTCAACAACCCCATGGTAAAAAACACGTGTCACATTAAATGGATCCAACCATCTGGACTTGAGTTTGCTAGGGAATAACTTCAATTTGGAGTTATATAATAGGACCAAATCTCTTGTTGCAAACTGGCGATTCTCAATGCGGCGGTCATGTGGCAACTTCATCATTTGTTTGTATAGGGTTAAGCTCTCATATGGCTTCAAACGGAACTCATCAAGCTTGTTGAGTTGGCTCAGCCTTGCATTTGCTACATTATTTCAGTCCAGATTCATCTTTTTGAGAGCCCACATCGCCTTATACTCAAGCTCTGCCGACAAGTGACAAGCCTTATTAAAAATAAGTTGGTAAGGAGATATACTAATAGGAGTCTTGAATGCAATTTGGTATGCCCACAATGTATCATCAAGCTTTCCCGACTAGTTAGTCTGGTTTGCATTTATAGTTTAAACAGAATCTATTTAATCTCCTTGTTGGACACCTCAACTTGCTCATTTGTCTGTGGATGGTAGGGTGTTACCACTCTATGCTTTATTCCATATTTTTCAAGAAGAACCTTGAATAACCTATTGCAGAAATGGGAACCTCCATTGTTGATGATTGCCTAACGGGTGCCAAACCTTGAGAAGATATTTCTTTTTAGGAATATTGTGACACTCTTTCCTTTATTATTGAGAAGCACCACCATTTCCACCCATTTGATATGTAGTCCATATCCACCAGAATATACTTATTCCTATGAGAGCTAATGAATGGGCCCATGAAGTTTATCCCCTAAACATTAAATAATTCAATCACCATAATAGGGTTTAGAGGGATCTCGTACTTATGGAAAACACCATCTTCTCTCTAGCATCTATCACACGCCTTGGCATAGTCATGAGCATCCTAGTGGATGGTTGGCCAATAGTAGCCACACTGTAAGATTTTATGTGTTGTCCTGATTCCACTATGATGTCTATTGACTGATGACGAATGACAAGCTTCCAAAATGCTCATCATCTCAACCTCGGGAATGCATCGACAAATAATCTCATCCATATAGACACCAAACAAGAATGAATCATCCCAAAAAAACTTCTTAACATCATACATAAACTTACGACGCTGGTGAGAAGTCAATTTGGTGGCACCACATCACTAACAAGGTAGTTCACAAAATCCGCGAACTATTGTATCAAACCATGCGATGCTGCCAAAACTTTCTCATTAAGGAACGATTCATCAATCTCACTCCATCGTTGAAAATTTTCATCGCTTCAGCCTCAAGCCTAGATAGGTGCTCTGCAACCTAATTTTCTGTCCCCTTTTTGTCGATCACCTCAAAATCAAACTCTTGGAGGAGGAGTACCCATCAAATCAATCTCAATTTTACATCTTTCTTTGACATCAAATACCTCAATGTTGAGTGGTCAGTATGCACAATGACTTTGGTCCCCAAAAGATATGATCTAAACTTCTCAAACGTAAAAATCACTACAAGTAACTTCTACTCAATGATAATGTAGTTTTTCTATGTTGCATTTAGGGCTCTACTAGCATAGTATATGGAATGTAAAATTTTCTCTCTGTGCTATACTAACACTACACCAAGTGTAACCCCGCTTGCATCACACATAATCTTGAAGGGCTGGGTCCAATCAAGAGCGACTATGGTCGGTGCTGATATCAACCTTTTCTTTAACCCTTCAAATGGTTTTAGATATGCATCATCAAATGCGAACTTGGTGACCTTTTCAAGTAGTTTGCACAATGGATCTGCAATCTTTGAGAAGTCTTTGATGAACCACCTATAAAAGGTCACATGCCCCAAAAAACTTCTCACACCTTTGATAGAGATAGGTGGAGGAAGCTTCTTAATCACCTCAACCTTGGCTCTATCCACTTCAATACCTTTAATGGAGATCCTGTGTCCCAACATAATGCCTTCCTTCACCATAAAGTGACATTTTTCCCAATTCAAAACAAGATGACATTCGTCAGATCTCTATAGCACACCCTATAAGTGCCTCAAGTACTCTTCAAATAAGTCTCCTACCATACTGAAGTCATCCATGAACACCTTAATAGTGTCCTCTACCATATCTGAGAAAATGAACATCATGCATCTTTGAAAAGTGGTCGATGCATTACACAATCTGAATGACATCCTCTTAAATGCAAAGGTGTCATAAGGACATGTAAATGTCATCTTCTCTTGGTTCTCTAGAGCAATAGTAATCTGGTTGTAGCTTAAATACTCATCAAGAAAATAGTACCAGCCTTTACCTGTCAAAGGATCTAGCATTTGGTCAATAAATGGCATGGGGAAGTGATCTATTTCTATGGATGCATTCAGTTTGCAATAATCCATGCAAACCCTCCATCCTGTGACTAGCCTCATGGGAATCAACTCATTGCTAAAATTTGGTACCACAATGATACTACCCTTCTTTGGAATGCACTGGACCAAACTCACCCATTCACTATCAGCAATCAAATATTTTACCCCCACGTCCAACTACTTAATAATTTCCTTGCACACGACCTCTTGCATGGGTGGGTTGAGACGCCTTTGGTGCTCAATGCTCAGCTTATAATTTTTGACAAATTGAATCTTGTGAGTGTAAATACCAGGCAGGATGCCAATAATGGTTGCAATTGTCCATCCGATAGCCTTTTTGAATTTCT
This sequence comes from Solanum aculeatissimum, assembly GCA_038996855.1. Lineage (NCBI taxonomy): Eukaryota > Viridiplantae > Streptophyta > Magnoliopsida > Solanales > Solanaceae > Solanum > Solanum aculeatissimum. The sequence continues at coordinate 9,101 of JBCEWC010010194.1, read as the reverse complement.
TAAGTACCAAGATTAACGTGTCTGTTGTTCATCATTAAGATCTACAATAATAATCACAGGCAAAGTATTATTAGTACCCAAAAACACATACCTCAGATGGGCTGGAAGAGCTTTCAATTTCAACACTGGAGGCTCCTCAATAGATGACCTAGTAGGCGGTGATAAGAACGTCATACAATATCTCCACTGACTTTTTCACCTTCCTATCAACTATCAACAACCACATGCTCGTCAAAGTAGGGGCTCCCAAATCTAGCTTCTTGAATGTTGCAAAAGACATTAAATTGATACTGGTACCTTAATAGCATAATACCTTTGCAAATTCCATATCTCCAATGGTGCAGGATATGGTGAATGCTCCGGGAGTCCTCTTTCTTTTGCACCAAGGACATTGTTGCAATACTGTTGCAATAGTATTGCAATACTGAAGATCTTGGGATAGCTTGGTTCACCATTCTTTTTTTGGTCACTAGGTCCTTTATGAACTTAGCATATCCGGGAATCTTCTACAATGCTTCAATGAGAGGGACTTTGACCGTAAGCTACTTCAACATGGAGATAAAGTGCTAAAACTTACCTTCCTCCTCCTTATTTTTGAGTCTCTAAGGGAAAGAAAGGGGAGGTCTTGGTATGAGTTTCAACTTCTATGGTGTCACTACCTTATCTCTTACCCCATCTTTAGCACTAGCATCTCTAGTCTCTACATCCTTTCTATTAATCATCTCCTCACGAACCTCACCCTCAACAACTAGCGTCGGTAGGTCAATGGTCTACTTTTCACCATGAGTTGTCACTGCCATACGCTGGCTCTCGTTCTTTGAATTCTGCACTGTGTTGCTAGGCAATGTACCTTTCTGGTATTGATTCAACTGTATCAACATCTGACCAAACTGTTGCTCTAGCTGCTTGATAGCAAGTGTACAAGACTCAATTTTCTAATTAATGTTGAAGATGTCAAATTTCATCCCCTTTAAGGTCTCATCTTAAACGTCAACCTTCTTTAACAGTCGGTCGAACATCTTCTCGATTTGCAAACTACCAGACCTAGATTCATGATTGTGTGGTGGTATGTATGGACCATTTCTATAACCATCCCAAATTAGAATCTCTGTCCTAGACCCTATTCTTTCATAGTAGCCACCTCGGTTGTTGTACCTGAAAGGGTCATCTCTATTGAGGATAAGTGATAAGTGATCGTTGTCAAAATATGTAACCTAACCAAGGTTAGGGTCGATCTCACAAGGAATATGGTATAGACCTAAAGTAATTACGAGTTGTTTGTGTTGAATTAACCTACTTATTTCCCGAAAGGGGGAAAAATTTATAATTGTAGTAAGTAAACCTAAACTGAAAGCAAGTGTTGTGAAATCAGTGAGAGAAGTTACTAGGGTGTTGTGTTCCCCATGAATTCCTAATTGAGTATCACCAAACAATCATAATCTTTTTCAGTGTGTAGCATGTAGAATGGTAAGTTAAGTTTACCAAACCCTTTGATCTTAGCGAGAGGTAAATTTCACTATGTCATTTGATCCATCCCTGCAGTGTGACATTACTAACCCTTAACTTTTGTTCCAGCACAACAACCCCTTGATCCGGTTAAGTTTATAAGATGAGAGGGATCACATCAAATCCTGTTAATTAATCTCTTTTCCTATTCATTATTACCTTGATCCAGTAAGTGAGATTTAGGTGGGTTCTAACGTTGGCCACTGCTAAAAAGCATTCATAACGAAGAGAATTAACTAATAAATGTATGCAAACTTTCCAAAATTTATGGATTATTTTGGTTTTACCTTGTTAGTTCTTCATGGTTCTCACAACCCTGGTTGTGAATTTAGCTATGCATGGTTATTGTGGATGAAGAAATCATGTTATAGAATAGCATAATTACACACTTACAATGGTAAATTAAAGAATAAGCAACACAAATTCTCCACAAGAAATCACGATGTAATAATCCCAATGTAAAAATCACAAAAGATGAAGTCTCCAAGTGTTCCTCTCTTCTCTCTTGCGTCTCTCAGTAGTTTTGTGCATAAAAAAACTTAAATAATATATTTATAATAAGTAAAATACAAATTCAAAATGAAATAAGAAAACTTGATTCGGCAAATTCTACGAACGAGGTTACGAGCCTTATAAAGAACTACGACCCGTACTTGGGCTTCGTACTCCACAACTTTAAAAAATAGACTTCAATTCCACGAGACCTTCTTACGGATTGTCTTCTGACTTACGGCCTGTGGAGGATTTCGTCTGACAATATTTCTGAAACTCTTCCAAATCTGATTCTCCAGGCATGAATCTAATCCATGACTCGTGACTACATCTACGACTCGTGCCCTTCACTGATCTAACTCACGAAACCTTTCTATGGCTCGTGGATTGAAAACATCAATTCTGTAAAATTTTGCCCAAAATCATATCGAATTATATTATCCTACAAAATAAATATAAAACACATCAAACCTACTAACATCCCTTTGAGAACACATAAAATTCTAAGTTTTAAGCATCAAAAGTGTTGTATTTTTGCAGCACATCAAAAATGCCCCCGCCACGAATTGAGAATGACTTCACGCCTCCACTCTACACTCGATATCTTAATTTGACAAGTTGGGGATCGTCATATTTGAAAGCCTTGACTTCTCCAGTTAAGGATGATTTCACCACCATACTTGCAAAACACCTACCAAGAAATGTATTTTCAATTCAAACTCCCTGATTGGCTAAAGACTGAATATCCCTAGTCGTAGGTCATTTTTCAATAACAATCTAGGCCAAGCTGCCCATAGACTTCCTACTCAAGGCATCTACCACCACATCCGCCTTTCCAGGATGATACAAGATAGTAAGATCATAATCTTTAAGTTGTTCCATCCATCATTGTTGCCTCAAATTCAAATCCTTTTGCTTAAATATGTATTGCAAACTCTTATGATCAGTATAGACTTTGCATGACTCACCATAAAGGTAGTGACAAAAAATCTTGAGTGCAAATATGATTGTGGCTAATTCTAAATCATCTGTTGGATAATTATTATTATTCTCATGAATCTTTAGCTGTCGAGAAGAATAAGCCACCACTTTACCATTCTACATTAAGAAACATCTGAATATGAATTTATGCATATCATAATATATGGTGAAACCACCCTCTACCGTGGGAAAGGTCAAAATATGAGTTGTAGTCAATGCAGTCTTTAATTTCTGGAAACTCTCTTCATATCCATCTAACCACTAAAAAATCACACCTTTATAAGTTAAATGTGTCAATGGAGCAACTATCCTTGAGAAACTCTCCATAAACCATCTATAATATCCGGCTAGACCCAAGAAACTATGTATCTTTGTAGGAGTATTAGGTTGAGGCCAATCTTGAACAATTTCTACCTATCTTGGATCGAGTTGAATCCCATCTCGTGACACCACGTATCCTAAAAAGGAAACTATTTTCAACCAAAACTCACATTTTGAGAACTTAGCATAAAGCTTTTGTTTCTTAAGTGTCTGCAATACAACTCTCAAATGATGTTCATGCTCAGTCTCACTTCGAGAGTAGACCAAAATATCATCAATGAATACAATCACAAATTTGTCTAAGTATGGCTTGAACACCCTGTTCATTAGGTCCATATATACTGCAGGTGCATTAGTCAATCCAAAAGACATCACCAAAAATTCAAAGTGCCCATACCTGGTCCAGAAGACTGTCTTTTAGATGTCTTCTGTCTTAATACTCAGTTGATGATAACCTGGTCTCAAATCAATTTTTTAAAAGTAAGTACCGCCATGTAGCTGATAGAATAAATCGTCAATACGAGGCAATGAGTATTTATTCTTTATTATTGCCTTATTCAGCTGCCTATAGTTGATACACATTCTCATCGTGCCATCTCTCTTTTTAACAAATAACATTGGAGCACCCCAAGACGATATGCTAGGCCTAATAAACCCCTTATCAAGTAGTTCTTAGAGTTGGACCTTCAATTCACTCAACTCAGCTAGAGCCATTTGATATGGAGGAATAGAGATAGGTTGAGTGTCTGATACTAAATCAATGCTAAACTCAATTTCTCTCATTGGAGGTAGCCCAGGTAAGTCTTCTAGGAACACATCAACAAATTCTCAAAAAACTAGAACACTATCGATAGTAACATCCTCCCCTCGAGTATTATGGATAGTAGCAATAAAACCAAAGTACCCATGATTAATCATTTGGCGTGCCTTTACATAAGATATTATCTTTCCCCGTGTCAGAGGAGTCATGTCTTTCCATACTAAAGATGGTTCTCTAGGGAAATTAAAATGTACCAATTTAGCATAACAATCAACCAAAGCATAAAATGATGCTAACTAATCCGTGCCCATAATTATATCAAAGTCAGATAGTGACAAATCTAATAGAGCAACTATTGTGTCCTTACCCTGCATAGATATAACATAATCTCTATACTCTCTATCCATTGATAAAATCTCCCCTACTGGAGTCATAACCATATATGACACATTAAGAGTTTCAACTCGTCGTTCTAAAGATATAGCAAAAGATGAGGATATATACAAATACGTAGAACTAGGATCAATAAGAGCATATGCCTCATGAAAATTGACAGTAATAATACTTGTGACTATAACATTAGATCCCTCGATAACTTATCTAGCCATAGCGAATAATCTCGTTGGTCCACCTGCTCCTTGAGTAACCTATGCACCCTGTCGACCCTATCTTTGAGTACCTTATGGAGCGGCCCTAGCTGGCTAAATCTAAGCCTAAGTATCTGCCGCATTCCTCTACACATGTATAGTAGTTTGACTAGTACCAAAATCTCCCTTAGGACAAAATTTAGCAATATGAAATCTTTCACTACAAGTAAAACAAGGATCACCAATACCAAAAAAATAACCACTGTGTTTCCTACCACAATTAGAACACCTTGGATGTTGTCCAGACATGGAGGAATTATCATCCTTCTTCTGTATCTGTTTTTGACCTTATCTAGCTGGATAACCACTCTTAGAAGATTGCACCACCGACTCTTACTGAGTAGGCCTAGACTTCCCACTCTTAGAAGATTGCACCACTGACTTTGACTGAGTAGGCCTAGACTTTCCACGATAAAATCAACTCTCTTCTCTAGATGGAGCAATACTAAATCTACTTGTGTTATGTGCCTTTTTTTTCTCGTTTAGTTTTCTCTATCTCCCAATAGGACTCATAAGGAAAAGCAGTGTCAATCACATCTGAATATGTGCCATTTCACATATCTCGTATCACTGGACCACAATAACAGTGCTCTAGTCCATCCACAAATCTTCTCACTTTCTCCCTTGGATCTGCAATAAAAAATGGGACACACTTGGACAATTTACTAAACTTGGCCTATACTCTGTAACTGACATATTGCCCTGATACATAGAACTGACATCTCATATCATCTTATTTGCTCAATGGAATAAAGTTATCCTTAAATAGTGTTGAAAACTCTAACCAGGTGATATGTGGTGACCTTGCTTGTCTACCTCTCTAAATAGAAGTCCACCATGCCTTTGGAGATCCTGAGAACATAAAAATGGTAAATTCCACACCACGAATCTCCTTCAACCCTAATATAGTATCTTTTCACAATGATAAATGAACTTCTAAGGCTCAATAGAAGCTAGTGTCGCATCAAACTCTGGTGTCTTAAGGTCCATGAAATTCTTAAGATCTTTGGGTTGCCCTAAAGTTGCAACTAGGACTTTACCAAAAAGCTCATTTTACAATTATAAACATCCGTTTAACTCGAAAACCTATATAAATCTCAAATGATTTACCCAACAACCAAACTAACAATATCAATAAGTCACGAATGGCGTGAGATCACTATGCAAATACTCAAGCTACTAAAATAGTTTTGAAACCACAGAAATGTCCTGGAGGGTCATTACAAACGATCATGAACCAAATTAGAACTGCTAGTCACAAACTAATCATAATTCACATAACACATTTCTATCCTAAAAACAATCACAACATATGTAGCCATTTAGACTCTGTGTCTGAAGTCAATGGCAAAGTCAAAAAAATTATTAAGAATATTTAACATTTAATATACATAAATAAAAATAATTTTTTAACTTATTTATTTTGTATAATTTTTATATACATAATATAATTATTTTTTTTAATAAATAGTGTTCAACTGACCACCATTCATTGCATACCACTACACCATTGAATTGGATTTATCCTTTGAAGAAAAATTTGCAGACAACGTTATTAGGGCCCAAGAATTAGTCAAATTTTATATAAGAAAGCACTTATCTGTTGTATATAAGATTAAATTTGATCTACAAAAATTATATGAATCATCATTGGAGTGCCCTTTTCTTAAACAAGTTATGGATGAACTTGATTTTCTTACTCTATTTACTGCTTGCATCTTACCATCAAACTATATCAAAATAGGCATCTAGCGGCAAGATTTATTGCCACAAAATTTAGCGGTAACTAAGTTGATATTATTATATTCAGAATTGCTAAAATATTTAGCATTATTTATATTATTCATATTTATTATTGTTGTTAAATATAATATAGCAATAATTATATTATTATCGCTAAATAATTTAAGTGAATTTCTCCACACATCACTTTATAGATATTTATTACACATTTTAAATGTAATTTTTTATATTACAACTTTTAACATTTTAATTTCAAGTCATAATAGATCAACATTAGATTACAAAATTTACTTTTATTTTTTTAATAATATATATATATAATTAAAAATATATAAAAACAAATTTAGATTTAATTTTCTATAACAATATAATACTATAATTAAGGAAACTTATTATTATTAAAATATACAATTTCCTTCAATTATCTCAATCAATCATATTTTTCTCTCTTACCATAATTGTCACATTTTTCAATGCAAATCACCCAATGCAAGGGAGTCTCTTCCTCCTTTCCTTGTCTAGTTCATCATGAACTCTCTTCCACAGACGGAGATGTAGTAACAGCCGCCGCAGCACCAGCGACATCACAACAGCCTTCTCCAGTAGCCGATAAATCTCCGTAACTACTAGAAGAACTCACCAAATGCGTCGACGATGGCATATTCATTGATTTCCATCATCGTCATTGAATCATACTCATTGATTTCACTCTCACTACCCTCATATTCATCCTCATCTTTGTCATTATTAGTTTTCGTTTGATAATTTTCCTCGACTCTTTCTCCTTTATCCCCAATTTCTCCGTCTGGATCAAGGGCTAAATTGGTGTTTCCAATGTATGAATTGCAGAGACAAAGTGTGTGGGAGAATGCTTAGGACCATAAGTTGTCTATGGAATTTGATTTTGACATGAATTATAAAGAAATATTTTGGTGTGTTTGGCTACGAGAAAATTGATTGAGTGAACTTTGGAATCGCAATCCCAATAGAGAACAACTTCATTTGATTCACAACACATTATTGCTCTATTATTACCACATAACTCACAATTCTTCTTGTCCATTTTTCTATTTCCATTAGAGAAATTTGAATGATTTTTAATAAAGAAAAAAAAAACCCAAAAAACAAATCAGTGTTCACCATTATTCAACTTAGCTAACTTAAATCAAATATATATATATATATACATTCTCTCAATTGGGGCTGCCTTTGTTATTTTGCTCAAACTGAACAAGTTTTAACATAGAACTGCTATACAAATGATTATTGATCTGAAGTGTGCAACTTTAATGCAAAATTGGTATATAAGTTGTTTCTGAATTGATATTTCTATGATATATATGTTCATTTTCTCTATTGGAACTGCCTTTGTAATTTTTTTGGAACTGAGCAAATTTTTAGTTTGGATATGAATCCCTAAAGATGATTTTTGCATATGCTATATGTATTATTATTATATTCTATTTCAAGCATAATTTATACCCATCATAAATTCTAGATGTGTATATATATAGAATATCTATTGATTACTCAATAACTAAATACATACCAAATATATAAAATTAATATACCCTTTTCATACTCATTAAGAATTGTATTAAAATCTGTCTATATTTTATTATCGTGTATTTATATAGATTAGTATATAAAATTGATGTGTATTATGGGAAAAACTAAGTATAAAATCGAAATATTGGTTGCAAATATAATACTCAACATATGCTAGTATACTACTGCATACCCATATATACAAAATATATCAAATTAATATACGATCTTCATAACAAATTAAAATAAGTTTTACCTACTAAGTTTTAGCCCTAATCTACATCAAGTATATATTCTTTATGTGTACATATATAGAATTTATCCTAATTTTACACCAAATTAATATACAGTGTGTATACCAATATATACCAACTTAAAAATCAATTCATACTCATTATATTTAGTTTCCAAGTCATACTAAGTTTATATCTGTATAGTATGATTGAAAAATCATACTTATAGTATATACCCTTTTCACACCAAATTCAGCATAGTATGATTGAAAAAAAAACTCATATTATCCAGAACGTATACATATCAAGTATATATTTTTTATTTGTACATATAAAATTTATTTCGATTTACATCAAATTAATATACACAGTGTATACCAACATACACCAACTAATAAACCAATCCATACTCACATTATATTCAATTTAATTGAAACATCGAAATCAAAGTATATATCATGTTCATATCAATAAATCTATTTGACATATATAAATAAGTGAATTCAAAATTCATACAAAATATCACATTAATATACGTTTTCACACTCATTAAGAATTGTATTTAAACCTGTCTATATTTTGTTATCGTGTATTTATGTAGGGATTGTTATATAAATTTGGTATGTATAAATACACCATCATTTTCCATTGAAAAACAAAAGGAACAGATCACAAAAAAAAAGCACGAAAAAATAAATAAGTTAGAGTTAATAAGACACGATCTAATATACTTTTTGTATTTAAAATAAGAGATATGAAAGATAATAGGAGTAAACTAAGGAGTAAAAAAATATAGTCGGACACAAGTACCCAGACCACCTATGTTCCAGATGCAACGGAGAAGATAATGTCATTCCAGAAGTTATAATG
>JBCEWC010010193.1:0-17913 GCA_038996855.1 Solanum aculeatissimum | reverse complement strand
AGACCCATAAGGTATGCTACGATATGATATGACATGACATGATATGTTATGGAAATCCTTCCAAAATGACCGGGTCGGAAGGAAGGTGGTCAACACACCAAAATGATCGGGTCGTAAGGTGTGGTATAGATTACCTTTGACAAGTAATCTTCTCTGATGCGATGGGAGGCCTCATCGGGAAAGTTTATGTTGTAGCTCACATGAGTTTGGATGTCGGTTATGGTCACATATCCTATACTATAAGTATTATGGCATTTCATGCATCATGGATTCATGACAAATTGGTATACTATCCTTTCCTACATTTTCCTTCTATGTATGTTCCCTTTCATCTAGCTTGGTCGTAGGCTTATGTTCATATGTATTGCATACCCACATACTTAGTGTATTATTATGTGCTAATCTATACTCTTTGTCTACATGTATTAACCATGTAGGGACCGGAGATGCTTTCTTTCCACCGTTAGACGTTTAGTGAGCATTCAAAGTGTTTCTTGTGGTGAGCCTTAAATTTTAAGGGCAACATCCAATTTCATCTACCTTTGTCCTTATTTTATGTTTCTTTACTTTATGACTTGAGGGTGAGCACGGAATATGTCGAGGCCCCGTCTTATCTTATGTAAAGACATTGTTGGACATATCGACTCTATTGAATGTTATGTTATATGATACTTGTAATGATATGGCTATCTTTGTTAAGTAATGATATCTTATGTTATGCTTCCATTTCCGCTTATGCTATTATGATATGATAAGCTTGGAAATGTGCTTATGTGAAAATTCCCTAACCCTGCTTGACCCCATAGCTTGAGTCATACTTACCCGCCCCTTAGAATGTAATTGCTATGTGCTATATGATTCATGTTTCTCCCATTCCCGACAATATTCCCATAGCATGAGTCCAAAGCCCCGGAATCCCCTAGACTTATGTGTTATTTGTTTATTATATGCGCTTCTGAACCAATGATGAGCGTGATGATTCTATGATTGCTTGATCGAGGACTATCGGGTTCTCGTTCGCCATGTCACATCTAGGCCCTACTATCGAATCGTGACAAAGATGGTATCAGAGCCCTAGGTTTGTAAATGATCCTCAGAGTCCAATATGCCGTATCACTTAGAGTCTTTTTCATGGGTGTGGTGTGCGCCATAACTATGAGCGAGAGGCTATGACAACATTTTAGGAATTCTCTCACTTCATTGTCCCCTTATGTCGTGCTTTGAGTTGTTATGAAAGATTTTCCTGAAATAGGGTATTCTTGTTGCTCTTTTAGAAAATGCCTCCCAGAAGAGCTCCCCTTCCCAGACTAGCTATTGTCCATGAGGAACAAGCCCCTCGTGAGCTTGTGGAGGAAACAGTAACTCACACTGAGTTTAGAAATGTGGTATCTATGTTGGCTCAGGTGGTGGCTAATCAAGATCGGCCAAATAATCCTACGAATAGTGACACTCTACCTTCTAGGATGAGGGACTTCACCCGGATGAATCCTCTGAAATTCTTTGATTTGAAAAGTGATGAGGATGCTCAAGAGTTCATTGATGAGCTCACGAAGGTGTTGACTATTATGGGTATCAGTTCCGAGGAGAAGGCAAAGTTAGCTGCCTATTAATTGAAGGATGTAGCTCAAGTGTGGTACCATCAGTTGTTAGTGGACTGGACTGAAGATGTTAAGGTTGGTGTGGAAGAGTTCAAAATGACTTTTCTAGACTGTTTCTTCTCTCTTGAACTTCGTGAAGCCAAGATGACTGAATTTATCAGCCTCAATCATGGTAGCATGACCGTGAGGGATTATTCTCTCAAATTCACTAAGCTTTCAAAGTATGCTCCTATGCTAGTAGTTGATCCCCATGCAAGAATGCATAAGTTCATTTCGGGTATTTCTAACTTGGTGGTGAAAGAATGTCACACCGCTATGCTCATTAGGGACATGGATATCTCTCGGCTCATGACCTATGCTGAATAAATTGAGGGTGAGAAGCTCAAGGAGCGGAGAGTGAATGACTCCAAGAGAGCTTGGTATGATGGTGGGTTCTCCAACTCTAAGAGTGGTAGCGAATTTGACCAATTCCAACAAGGCCAAGGTTCGAATGTGAGGTTGTCAAACCCAAGGATGCCTCCTCCTAAGTTACAAATTGGGGGTGGTCCACGAATTCCCTGTTGTGACCAGTGCGGGAAGAACCATATGGGTAATTGCAGGAGAGCTTTGGGTTCTTGCTTTGGATGTGAGGGTTTAGATCACAAGATTTTTTACTATCCAAGGGGTGCAAAGAATTATCAAGCGACCCCTGGTGATCAACGGCAGCCGAAGGCTCAGATTGTGGGTGCCCAGGAACAACAGGTTCTATGCTCTTCATGCTCGATAGGAGGTGGAGGAAGCTCTAGACATCGTGACTGGTATGTTAAAATATTTTGATTTTGATGTTTTTTCTTTACTTAATCTGGGTGCAAATCTATCTCTGTTAGCTATTAAGTTTGGTTTGATTCCTAAAACTCTAAGGGAACCTTATTCGGTGTACACTCTCGTGGGTGAATCTATCATTGCCCGAAAAGTATATCGGGGTTGTCCTGTCTCTATTTTGCATGAAGTGTTCCGGGGTGATCTTGTAGAACTTGAGATGTATGACTTTGATGTTATTCTTGGGATGGATTGGTTGCATGCCTCGTATGCCTCGGTTGATTGTAGGACTAGATAAGTCAAATTTCAAGTTCCTAATGAACCGATGTTAGAATGGAAGGGTAGTGATTTCATGGGTAGGAGTCTATTTATTTTCTATCTCAAGGCCCGGAGAATGATTTGTAAGGGGTGTATCTACCATATTGTGCGGGTTGGAGATGTGGAGGGTGAGTCAGCTACTCTTGAATCAGTTCTAGTGGTTAATGAGTTTCCCGATATATTTTCCAAAGACTTACTCGGCATTCCTTCTAATAGAGAAGTGGATTTTTGCATAGATCTCCTTACGGATACTCAACCTATTTCCATTCCTCCTTATCGTATGGCTCCGGCCAAACTAAAGGAGTTAAATGATCAGTTGAAGGACTTGTTGGAGAAAGGTTACATTAGATCGAGTATTTTACCTTGGGGTGCTCCCGTGTTGTTTGTGAGGAAGAAGGATGGGTCTCTCCAAATGTGTATTGATTATCGTCAATTGAATAAGGTAGCCGTCAAGAATAGGTACCTGCTGCCCAAAATTGATGACTTATTTGATCAACTCCAAGGGGCTACTCATTTTTCTAAGATAGACCTTCGTTCGGGTTATCATCAATTGAAGGTAAGGGAATGTCATATCCCGAAGATGGTCTTTCGGACTTATTATGGGAACTTTGAGTTTGTGGTGATGTCGCTTGGGTTGATCAATGCTCCGACGGTGTTTATGGATATCATGAATCGGGTATTTAAGTCATTCCTTGATAATTTTATGATGGTCTTCATTGATGATATCCTCATTTACTCTCCGAGTGAGCGAGAGCAGAGGGATCACTTGAGATTAGTGCTTCGAACCTTGAGGGAGAAGCAATTGTTTGCCAAATTTAGCAAGTGTGAATTTTAGTTGTGAGAAGTTGCATTTCTTTGTTACGTGGTGTCCCGTGATGGTATTAAGGTTGATCTTAAGAAAACCAAAGCGATGAAAGATTAGCCTAGACCGTTGACTCCATCAGATATTCAAAGTTTCCTTAGATTGGTTGGTTATTATCGGAGGTTTGTTGAAGGATTTTCTTCCATTGCATCCCCATTGACTAAGTTGACCCATAAGAAGGCTACATTTGTGTGGTCAAGTGAGTGTGAAAAGAGTTTTCAGACTTTGAAGGATCGGCTCACATCGGCTCCTGTTTTGACCTTGCCCAATGGGTTAGATGGGTTTGTGGTGTATTATGATGCTTCACGAATTGGGTTGGGTGGTGTACTTATGCAACATGGCAAGGTGATAGCTTATGCATCTTAGCAATTGAAGGTGCATGAACAAAATTATCCGACCCATAATCCTGAATTGGCGGCGGTGGTGTTTGCTCTAAAAATTTGGAGACATTATCTATAAGGGGTTCACGTGGATGTTTTCACCGATCACAAGAGTCTGCAATATGTGTTCACCCAAAGATATCTTAACTTGAGACAAAAGAGATGGTTGGAACTTCTCAAAGATTATGACATGAGTGTTTTTTATCACCCCGACAAGGTGAATGTTGTGGCGAATGCGCTTAGTAGGCTATCTATGGGAAGTGTGTCGCATGTAGATGAAGGGAAGAAGGAGATAGTGAAGGATGTGCACCAATCGGCTAGATTGGGTGTTAGGTTAGCCGACTCAAAAAATGGTGATATCTTTGTTCAAGGTAGATCAGAGTCTTCGATAGTGATGGATGTTAAGGCAAAGCAAGACTAAGATGCTTCCTTGGTGGAGTTAAGGAAATTGGTTGCCGAAGGAAAGATGAAGGTTTTCTCCCAAGGGGGAGATGGTGTGCTACGGTACCAAAATTGATTGTGTGTTTCGGATGTCGACGGCCTAAAGGAGATTATCATGAAGGAAGCTCATAATTCTCAATATTCTATTCATTCGGGACCACTAAGATGCATCGAGATTTGAAGGAGTTATATTGGTGGCATCGCATGAAGAAAGACATAGCCAAATTTGTGTTGGAATGTCTGAACTGCCAACAAATGAAGGTTGAACACCAAAGGCCCGGTGGCCTAACCCAAGATATTAAGATTCCTACTTGGAAGTGGGAGGATGTGAATATGAACTTCATAGTTGGGTTTCCTCGCACTCGTAAATAATTTGACTCAATATGGATTGTTGTTGACCGAATGACTAAGTCGGCTAACTTTTTACACGTCAAGATTACTTATAATGCCGAGAATTATGCAAAATTATACATTCGGGAATCGATGAGGTTACATGGTATATTGAGGTCTATTATATCGAACTATGGTACTCAATTTACTTCTCATTTTTGGAGGTCGTTTCAAAAGGGACTCGGTACTAAGGTTAAATTGAGCATGACTTTCCATCCCCAAACCGATGGACAAGCCGAGAGGGCAATTCAAACCTTGGAGGATATGTTAAGGGCTTGTGTGTTGGAGTTCAAGGGAAATTGGGATGATCATCTACCACTCATTGAGGTTTCCTATAATAATAGTTTCCATGCTAGCAATGGTATGGCTCCATTCGAAGCTTTGTATGGTAAAAGGTGTAGATCCCCGGTGGGTTAGTTTGAGGTAGGTGAAGTGGCATTGCTAGGCCCAAATTTGGTGGTTGAGACCGTAGAAAAGGTGAAGTTGATTAGGGAGAGATTGAGGATGGCTCAAAGTCGCCAAAAGTCCTATTCAAATGTTAGGAAGAGGGATCTCAAATTCCATGTGGGTGATTGGTTTTATGTGAAGGTATCTCCTATTAAAGGCATCATGCAATTTGGTAAAAAGGGCAAGTTGAGCCCTTGGTACGTCGAGCCATATGAGGTTGTTGAGTGGATTGGTAATATGGCTTATAGGTTGGACTTGCCTCTGGAGATGAGCTCTATTCATCCAGTGTTCCATGTTTCGATGCTGAGGAAATTAGTTGGTGACCCTATGGAAATTGCACCCTTGGAAGGTGTGACGGTTGAGGAGAATTTGACTTATGAAGAGGTACCGGTTGAAATTTTGGATAGACAAGTGAAGCGGCTTCGCAACAAGGAGGTGGCTTCGGTTAAGGTGCATTGGAGGAACCTGCAAGTGGAGAGTGCTACATGGGAAGCGGAGTTGGACATGATGGAGTGATACCCCTATCTTTTCCAATCTACTCAAGCCTAAGGTACTAGGTTCTATCCTTTTTAATGGTCCTATTCTTTAAATTCTTGAGTTTCATGATATTGCATGCATACATGAGCACGAAAATGATTTGAATGATGTTTTGACATGAGTTTTAAATGGCTTTGAAAATGATGCATGATCCGTTATAAGTTATGATGAAAATATTTCTTGCTTGATTGACTTCCTTAAATCGTGGTCTAGCTCATTTGAGGACGAATATTCCCAAGTGAGAGGTGATGTAACGACCCAAAAATTTTGAACTTTGTACTAGTGGATCAAGGTCCATTTTAAACATTTTATGGCTGTGTAGTGATGATCATGGATTCTAGTTAAGTGGCCATATTCAAAGGAATCGGGTTGGAAGAGTTTTGTATGAAAACATGTAGGACTTACTTTGAATGGATATATCTCTTGGTAAGAGATTAATTGTGTAGACTATAACCTATCAAAATGAAACTCTTCGAGTTATCTACGCAACGCAACTAGTTTCGCTCAATTTGGAGTTCGGATGTGGAAGTTATGGCCATTACAGTGAGACTGCCCGTGTATGAAAGTGTTCTGGAAAGGGAGGGCTAAAATGGCTAAGGAAGGGATACACAGAAGGGGCCACGAGCCATGGAAAGTCTCACGACCCGTGCAGGGCGTCCCTGGGTTGATCCATAAAGTGGGGCTAGGTGAGGGACTAAGGCCAGAACCAAGTAAGGCTCCACGGACCACTTCACGGTCCGTGTGACGCCTCACGGTCCGTGAAGTCCCCCGTGGAGTAGTCCAAAGACTCATGAGACCCTAGGGCCAGGACTCCGGACTAAATGAAGCTCCATAGACCAGTGTACGGTCCGTGTACAACTTCATGGACCGTAAGTCCTGTCGTGAAATGATCCAGAAAATCTCTCAAGATTTCAAGCCAAGGCACGAACCAAGTGAAGTCACACGGTAGGGATCACGGTTTGTAAACCACTACACAGACCGTGTTGATGCTTTCGTCAGCGACTGTTTCAGTTATCTTTCTACTTCATTAATGGTTAAATGGTAATTTTAATTATTCCTAGGGTCGTTTTAGCCTTTCTAAGTTCTCCTAAAACCCCTAAATTGAACCCTAAACCTTTTTAATTCATTTAATCTCTCAATTCCTCTCCCAAAATTCTCTCAAGTTCTCTCACATCCACCATTGAAGACCAAACTTGAAATTGGGAGAAATTCATGTTCTCATTAGAATCTTCTCAACCTTCTTGTTAAACTCAAGGTATGTGGGTTGATTCATGGTTTCTCTTTCAACAATGAAGACCCAAAATCATTTTTTCAATTTTTGATAAATTATGATTATTCTTTAAATGGGTCTTTTGAATTAAGAATGATTTAGTGCAATTGAAGTGTGGGTTGTGATTATTTAATTATTTTAAGATGAATTAAGCCCTTATTTGATGAATTACTTTGATTCAAGATGATACAAGTATGCATGTCCCCTTACTATTTAATTTATGCATGGATAAATGTTAAATTGAAGTTTAATTGTTGATTTAATTATGAATTTCTTATGGGTTCTCCTTGATTTGGATTTAAATTATGAATTCTAGTACCCATGCTATTCTCATCATCAATCATGAACATTGATTTCAAGGAAGTTATGATGTGCGCTAATTCGCAAATATATTATGATTATGATTTTGAACAAGTATGGGTTATGACAAGAATGTGATCACATAATGTCTATGATATGACTCTTTGAGAAACCTTGGGTATTTACACCAATATGATATGATATGACAAGTATGGAGCTACTCTTATGCATGAAGTTTGACATGAAAGTGTATTTGGCCTTTGAGCCCAATAAAGCATGATTTGAAATGTATTTGGCCTTTGGCAACTATGCATGAAAGTAAAGCAAGTGATTTGGCCTTTAAGCCTAAGTATGCATGATTATGATGTCAAATGTTTCCGTTCCATTTTGAAAGCATGTATATGTATACGTATTCCTGCGGGATGACGGCTTAGTACCGAGAAGGATTGGAGTAGTAAGTAGTCTATCCCCAAGGGTCCCACTTCTTTCCCGAAACTATGTGCTAACATAGGTTATACTACCAAAATGGGTGGCCCATAAGGTATGCTATGCTATGATATAATATGACATGATATGTTATGGAAATCCTTCCAAAATGACCGGGTTGTATGGAAGGTGGCCATTACACTAAAATGACCGGGTCGTAAGGTGTTGTGTAGATTATCTTTAGCAAGTAATCTTCTCTGATCCGATGGGAGGCCTCATCGAGAAAGTTTATGTTGTAGCTCACATGAGTTTGGATGCCAGTTATGGTTACATCCCCTATACTATAAGCATTGTGGCATTTCATACATCATGGCATATTGTTATATTATCCTTTCCTATATTCTCCTTCTATATATGTGCCCTTGCCATCTAGCTTGGTCGTAGGCTTATGTTCATATGCATAGCATGTCCGCATACTTAGTACATTATTATGTGCTAACCCATACTCTTTGTCTACATGTTGTAACCATATAGGGACCAGAGACGATTTCTTTCCATCGTTGGACATTTAGTGAGCATTCGAAATGTATCTTGTGGTGAACCCTATATTCCAAGGGCAACATTTGATTTCATCTACCTTTGTCCTTATTTTATATTCCTTTACTTTATGACTTGAAGGTGAGCTCGGAATATGTTGAGGCCCCATCTTATGTTATGCAGAGGCATTGTTGGACATATTGACTCTATTGAACATTATGTTATATGATACTTGTAATGATATGTCTATCTACGTTAAGTAATGATATCTTATGTTATGCCTCTATTTCCGCTTATACTATTATGATATGATTGGCTTGGGAATGTGCTTATGTGGAAAGTCCCTAACCCTGTTTGCCCCCATTGCTTCAGTCATACTTACTCTCCCCTTAGAACGTAATTGTTATGTGCTATGTGATTCATATTTATCACATTCCCAGCAACATCCCCATAGCTTGAGTCCAAAGCCCTTGAATTCCCTAGACTTATGTGTTATTTATTTATTATACGCGCTTCCGAACTGATGATAAGCGTAATGATGCTATGATGGCTTGATCGAGGATTCTCAGGTTCTCCTTCACCATGTCACATTAGGCCCTATGCTCAGGTTGTGACAATTTCATTCATGAACCTTTATGCAACCTTTCGTATTTCAATGCAACCTTTTATCTACTATACATGAATCATTATATCATCCTATTGACTATAAAATTTGAATCCTTCTCAGATATTGGGAGAACTTGAGAGAAAACTAAGAGAACTTTGGGTAGAAAGTCTTAAAACAAGTTTCATAAGGAACTGTTTCAAAAAATTCAAGTGTGATTACAAGCCATTGAGTGGTTCGCTGGGCACAAATTTGAGGTACCGCTATTTGTGTTATCGTGAGTCATTTTATCCTGGGAGGATATATTCCATAACCTTGGGTACTTGAGTGGAATAATTTCCTTAAGGAAACTTTGTGAATTCAGAAGACTTGACTCCTGTCTCCTTTCATCTAGTAGATTGTTCTTAAAAATTTATTTAACTTCATATTGGATATTATTTAATTATATGAAATTTGTTTGAAGTTATTTCATTGGAAAAATTAGAGTTTGTACTACACAATTATTATTACTACTTGCAAACAACAATCTTAAGGAAATTACTATCTTATTTGTAGTTATAATTGGTTTTCGGAGATTAAAACTTTTGTGGTCTTATGCTCTGTGTGAACTCGATATTGACTTAGAGAACTTGAAAAGTTTGTCAAAAAATTGAAGTTCATTAGGTTAACGGTTGAGAATTATAAACTTCATTGTTAAATTAGAAACAAAGTGAAAATAAAGATCAAGTCTTTATTCGAAGTGAGTAAGTGTACTTGTCTTTTTCTTTAAGCAAGATGCCAAATGAAACTTAAGTCATGAATGATATGACATCAAAAATTGCAGCAATGAATATTGCTTAGTTGAGTCGTGCAGGTGTTGCACCTGTTATAGCATCAACTGAGAAACCTGAAAAATTCACTGGTATGAATTTTAAGAGGTGGCAACAAAAGATATTTTTTTATTTAACTACTTTGAATCTTTAACGATTCATCAAAAAAAGTATTCCTGTGTTAGCGGAGTCAACTCTGGCAGATGAAAGCTTTATGGTTATTGAAGCTTGGAAGCATTTTGATTTCTTATGCAAGAACTATATTCTGAATGGACTTTATGATGACTTGTACAATGTGTACAGTAATATGGAAACCTCCAAATACCTCTGGGATGCTTTAGAAAAGAAGTATAAGACAAAGGATGTTGGATTGAAGAAATTCATCGTGGTAAAATTTCTAGACTACAAGATGGTAGATAACAAATTTGTGATTACTCAAGTTTAGGAATTACAAGTGATTATCAATGATCTCCTCACGGAAGGTCTAGTGATTAATCAGGTCTTCCAAGTAGCGGCTATGATTGAGAAGTTACCTCATTTGTGGAAGGACTTCAAAAATTACTTAAAGCATAAGCAAACAAAGATGTCCCTAGAAGATCTCATTGTAAGATTGAGAATTGAAGAGGACAATAAAGTTGCTGAGAAAAGATCTCATGGAAATTCAACAATATTAGAAGCTAATATTATTGAAGATGGAAGGTCTAAGAAGAGAAAGACCAATTTTGCGCAGCAAAGCAGTCAACCTAAGAAGAAATTCAAAGGTAATTGTTTTAATTATGGCAAAAATGTTCACAAGGCTTCAGATTATAAGGCTTCAAAGAAAGCAAAGAAGAAAGATCAAGCAAATGTTACTGAATTCGATGACAATTTATGTGTTATGCTTTTTGAATGCAATCTTGTTGGCAACCCTAGAGAGTGGTGGATAGATTCTGGTGCCACCCGTCATGTATGCGCCAATAAAGAACTTTTTACATCATATGAGTCTACTCAAGATGATGACAAAATCTGCATGACAAACTCAGCAACTGCAAAGGTTGAAGGAATGGGCAAAGTTCTCTTGAAGATGATATCTGACAAGATGGTGACTCTCAAGAATGTGTTTCATGTTCCTGAATTAAGAAAGAACTTGGTTTCTACTTCACTTCTTACTAAAAAATGGATTCAAATGTGTATTTATTTCTGATAAAATTGTAATTAGTAAAAATGAAGTGTATATAGGAAAGAGCTACCTTTGTGAGGGCTTGTTTAATCTCAGTGTAATGGTTATTGCTGATAATAAAAGTTTTAGTTTGACTTACTTGCTTGAGTCAAGTGATTTATGCCATGAACGCTGGAACATGTCAATTA
Organism: Solanum aculeatissimum; assembly: GCA_038996855.1. NCBI lineage: Eukaryota > Viridiplantae > Streptophyta > Magnoliopsida > Solanales > Solanaceae > Solanum > Solanum aculeatissimum. Next base: position 6,849 of record JBCEWC010010193.1, on the reverse strand, counting down.
TAAGACCTTACAAAAACTGATTAGTTTAGAAGTGCTACCTAATTTAGAGTGTAATAAAACAAAATATCATATATGTGTGGAAGCTAAGTTTGCTAAGCATCCTTATAATTTAGTTGAAAGGAATTCCAATCCTTTAGACTTGATTCACACAGGCATTTGTTATATGAAGTCAACACCAACGCATGGTGAAAAAAAGTATTTCATAACTTTTATAGATGATTGCACTAGATGTTGCTATATATATTTGCTATCAAGTAAGGATGAAGCAATTGAAGCATTTAGGCAATACAAAACTGAAGTTGAAAATCAGTTGGATAAAAAGATAAAAATGATAAGAAGTGATAAGGGTGGCGAATATAAATCTCTATTTGTAAAAATATGTTTGAAAAATGTAGTTATCCATCAAAATACTTCCCCTTATTCACCCCAATCTAATGGGATTGCGAAAAGGAAAAATTGAACTCGGAAGGAAATGATGAATACCTTAATTATAAGTTCAGGTTTATCATAAAACTTGTGGGGGGAAGTTATCCTTGCAGCAAATTGAATACTCAATAGAGTGCCCCATAGAATAACGCAATCAATTCCATATGAAAAATAGAAAGAAAAGAAACCCAACTTGAAATATTTCAAAGTGTGGTGGTGTCTAACAAGTCCAAGTTTCTATGACAAAAAGGTTGAAAATAGGATTAAAGACTATGGACTGTGTATTTATTAGATATGCTAGAAACAGTAAAGCATGTCAATTTTTGGTTCATAAATCTGAACATCCAGATATTCATGAAAATACAGTAATTGAATCAGATAATATTAAATTCTTTGGACACATTTATCCTTATAAAGCTAGATCTGAAGAGTCTAGTGGAGGTTCTAAACGACCTCAAGTTAAACCAAAGAGAAATATACAAAATGAAGAAAATCCAAGGTGTAGTAAGCGTCAAAGGACTGCTACTTCCTTCAGATCAGATTTGTTACATTTCTCATTAATAATGAGTCTTAGACCTTCCAAAAAGTAATGTCCTCTGTGGATTCACCCTTTTGAAAAGAAGTTGTTAAGAGTGAGATTGAATCAATCTTGAATAATAATACTTGGAAGTTGGTTGATATTTCTCCGAAAATTAAGCCTTTAGTATAAAAATGGATCTTTAAAAAAAAATGAAAGAAGATTGTACTATTGACAAGTACAAGGTAAGACTTACGTCAAAGGCTTCAAACAAAAGGAAGTCCTTGATAACTTTGATACATACTCTCTAGTGACAAAGATTACATCTATTCGAATGTTGGTAGCACTATCAACAATATATGATCTTGAAATCCATCAAATGGATGTAAGAACTACTTTCTTAAATAGAGAGCTGAAGGAAAACATTTACATGGAACAACCTGAGTGTAACGACCCAAAAAATTTCAAAAACTCCTTATGGTTGGTCATGTATGATTTTATACTGGTAATGGTTGAGTTTTGCTAGCCACGGGTTGAGTTTAAGTGGCCAAACGCAAAATGGATCATTTGGTGGCCTAGAGAGGCCGTTTGGACAGTAAACTTTGAGGTATCATAACTTTTAATACGGGTTGAACCGTGTAAGCTGATACATATAAAATTAAATCTCTTTGAGTTAGCTTCACAACGCAACTAGTTTAACTCGATTCAGAGTTTGTATGAGGAAGTTATAGCCAAAATAGTGGGACTGCCTGAAATCCAAAGAACATTAGAGATAGGCCCTGAAAAGGGCCCAAGGCAAGGACCACGGACCGTGTGAGGGTCCATGATCCATTTGGGGGTGTTCCAGTGAGCTGGGGATGGCCAAGACCCACCCTAAAATCCAAGGCATGGCTCACGGACCACCCCATAGTCCGTGAGACTTGGTACGACCCGTTTGAGGGTCTGTTGAGTTGGGAAGAACCTTGACCAAGGCTGGGGGTTTATTTTTGGGCCAAGTGTGTCTCCACGGATCAGTACACGATCTGTGTGAAGCCACACGACCCGTGAGTCCCCTCGTCAAGTGGTCCAGAAAGTCCTATAAGAGTTCGCGTTGAAGTTTTGGCTAAGTGTTGGTTGATGGTGCATTGTACGGTCCGTGTGACATGTTCACAGGCACTGTAACTCCTCTGTGATGCACTATGTTACAGTTAAGTCTCCATTTCATTAATGGTAATTTCGTGATTTAATTAATAGCTAGGCCCCTTTTAGGTATCCTAAAGTCTCCTCAACCCCTAAATAAAGACTCAAACCCTTATTCATCCATTCTAAGCCTCCTCTATACACTTTGAGAATTATAAAATCCTCTTGACCTCCATTGAAGAAAGCTTGAAAAAATTTGGGGAAGACAACCTTGACTAGTTTGACTTTGCAATTTCTTTGGTGAATTCAAAATATGTGGGATTTGATTCAAGGATCCTCTTCCATCCTTGAAGACCCAAGAACCCTAACCTTTAACTTTTTGAATTTAAGAGTTCTTTAAGTTATGGGTTCTTGTGATTTTGAAGTAAATAGTTGACTGGGATTATGTGATGTAGTTTTAGGTGATTTAAACATGTTTTAAGCTTGAATTTATGAATGTTCATGGAAACCCTTGATGAATCAAAGTACATGTCCCTTTCATGATTTAATTAAGCATGGGTAACTTGTATTATATCTTATTTATGGATTTCTACATGATTTGTGATGAATTATCTTTCAAATTGTGAAAATTAGTTTGAATTCCATTACCCATGATCTTGTTCCTCATTCATGGCATATGTATCGTTATTGATATGATGAAACGTTTGATGAAACTCTTGACATGATATGATATGTAAGACTTGTGATCACATAGTCCCTTGCCTTGGCTCTTTGAACATATTGGGTGCTTGCACCATCTTGACTTGTATTGAAGGCTTGATATGATAAGCTATGTAGATGAGCTACTCTTATTGCATTTACATGAAATGATCATGAAATATTTTGGAAACTCTTGTTGGCCTATGTCCTAAGCATGAACATGATTCTTGTACAATAGTTTTGATTTAACTAATGATACATGATTTGAAAGAATGTAAGTCTCCCGATCTAATGTTGCATGTATATATACGTATTCCCGTGGGATGAGACTTAGCACCGAGGGATTGGGTAGTAAGTGGGTCATCCCCATGGGCCCCACCCTTTTCGTCAACCCATGTGCCACCATGGGTTTAAATCCATAGATAGGGATTTCCATGTCATGTTATCCCTTGTCTCAAGGGTGTCTTGGGTACTACTTGGCAAGTAGTTCAGATCTGGGTAGTGGCTCATTCGGGTCTTCCATTTTGTCAGTTGAGGTTACATCCCCGCTATATATGATCATAGGATTGCACCTCATGTATCATGGCATAACATATTGTTATATTACTCTTTGGCTATTTGTATTCCTTTTGTATCACTTGTCCCCATGTCATGTTGTTTGGTCATACTATACTTGTCATATGCATTGCATGTCCGCATACTTAGTGCTTAATTATGCTAACCCATATTCTTGTCTACATCTTCTAACTATGTAGGGACCGGAGATGATATTTACATTCTACCGGACGACGTTTGCTTACTTTGTTGAAGACTTGCTAGTGGTGAGCCTTTGTGTTCTAGGGCAATAGCCACCGTCTATCTATCTACTTTACATTATGTTATTTACTTACTTATGTCTTTAGGGTGAGCCTCAAAGTTGTCGAGGCCCCGCTCATTCATGTAGAGGCTTGTTAGACCATTATAGACTCGCGTACGATGACTTGCTATGTTAAACACTTGGTCATGTAAAATGATGCTATTTAACTTTGATTATGATAATGCTATCTTGTTGTGCTTATGACTTATATGATGGGTATTATGAATGACTATGTGCTTATGTGGAACGTCCCATAATTCTGGTGTGCCCCAATAGTGGAACCCTATTCACTCATCCCCTTAAAAATAATTGTTATGTGTTATGTGTTTACATGTTTGTCCCATTCCCGATATTGTCCCCATAGCTTGAGTCCCAAGTTTCAAATCCCTTAGAGCTTGTGTGTTATGTGTTTAGCTTCCGTGTTTCTGAACCGATGATGTGTGTAATGATGCTATGATGGCTTGATCGAGGGCCTTCAGGTTCTCCTTCGCCATGTCACATTTAGGTCCCCTATCCGGGTCGTGACAAAGATGGTATCAGAGCCCTTGGTTTGTAATGATCCTCGGAGTCTAACATGTCGTATCCATTAGAGTCTTGTTCATGGGTATGATGTGCTCCATGTCTATGAACAAGAGGCTATGATGACGTCCTACGAATTGTCTCATTTCGTTTTTTCCTTATGTCGTTCCATGAAAATCTTAAGATGAGTCTCTAAACTTTTGTATTGTCGTTCTTTCAGAAAATGCCTCCAAGAAGAGCTCCCCTTCCCCGTCCGGCTCCGGAAGTTGAGGAAATAGCTCCTCGGGCACCGATTGAGGAACAGGTATCCCATGCCGAGTTTCGTAATGTTGTCTCCATGTTGCCACAAGTTGTGGCCAACCAAGCTTGGCCCGTCAACCCGGCCAATGTCACTACTCCGGCTTCGAGAGTGAGGGACTTCACTTGTATGAACCCTCCAGAGTTCCATGGCTCTAAGGCTGATGAGGATGCTCAAGAGTTTATGGATGAGCTCACCAAAGTGTTGTTGATTATGGGGGTGAGTTCGGAGGAAAAGGCGGAGTTGGCGGCTTACCAACTCAAGGATGTGGAACAAGTTTGGTATGGACAATGGCTTGTGGAGAGGGTAATGGATGTGAAAGTAGTTTGGGAGGAATTCAAAATGGCCTTCCTTGATCGGTTCTTCCCACTTGAGCTTAGGGAAGCTAAGATGACCTAATTTATCAACCTTTGTCAAGGCTCTATGACCGTGAGGGACTATGCCCTAAAATTTACAAAACTCTCCAAGTATGCTCCTATACTTGTTTTGGATCCTCGTGCAAGGATGCACAAGTTCATATCGGGTGTGTTGTATTTGGTTGTGAAAGAGTGTCGGACGGCTATGCTTATTAAGAAATGGATATTTCGAAGCTCGTGACCGATGTCGAACAAATAGAAGGGGAAAAGTTGAAAGAGAAAAGGGTGCATGAGGCAAAGAGGGCCCGACTTGATAGTGTATTCTCAAATGTAAAGGTTGGTGGGTTTGGCCATTTCCAACAAGGCCAAGGTTCTAATGTGAGATTTGCTACCAAGGTGTCTCCTCCTTAGGCACAAGTTGTGGATGGTCCTCGGATCCCTCGTTGTGATCGTTATAGACGTAATCATTGGGGTGTATGTAGAGAAACTACCAGTGCTTGCTTTGGGTGTGGTAGCTTGAACCACAAAATCTCAAATTTCCCAAAGAACGTGAAGAAGGACCAAGTTGCTCCCGGTGGTCAAGGGCCACCAAAGGCTCCGATTGGAGGTGCTCCAAGGAACAACCGGTTTTATGCTCTTCATGCCCGCCAAGAATTGGAGGAAGCTTCGGATGTCGTCACGGGTATGTTAAAAATCTTTAACTTTGATGCATATGTTTTACTTGATTCGGGTGCCAATTTATCTTTTGTGACTCCCTTGTTGGATACTAAATTTGGTGTGAGTATCAAAACGTTGAGGGAGCCTTATTTTGTATATACTCCCGTGGGTGACTCTATTGTGGCCCAGAAGGTGTAAAGGGGTTGTCCCGTGTCGGTATTGCATAAGGTGTTTCTTGGTGACCTTGTAGAACTTGAAATGTATGATTTTGATGTCATTCTTTAGATGGATTGGTTTCATGCCTCATATGCCTCTATTGATTGTAGAACTAGGCAGGTTAAATTTCAAGTCCCTAATGAGCCGATATTAAAGTGGAAGGGTGGAAATTCTGTAGTTAAGGGTACGTTTATTTCCTACCTTAAGTCCCGGAGAATGATTGGGAAAGGGTGCATCTATCACATTGTTTGGGTGAGGGATATGGGAGGAGAACCCCCTAGGCTTGAATCGGTGCCGGTAGTGAGAGAGTTCCCCGATGTGTTCCCGAAAGATTTGCCCGGCATTCCTCCCGATAGAGAGGTGGATTTTAGTATAGACCTTCTCCCAGATACTTAACCCATTTCCATTCCCCCGTATCGTATGGCTCCGGCGGAGTTAAAAGAGTTGAAAGACCAATTAAATTATTTGTTGGAGAAGGAGTATATTAGACCTAGCATTTCACCTTGGGGTGCTCCGGTGATGTTTGTGAGGAAGAAGGATAGGTCTCTTCGGATGTGTATTGATTATAGGTAATTGAACAAGGTGACCATTAAGAATAGGTACCCATTGCCTAGGATTGATGATTTTTTTGACCAACTTCAAGGGGCTACTCATGTCTCCAAAATAGATCTCCGTTCGGGTTATCATCAATTGAAAGTGAGGGAGTATGATATTCCCAAGACGACTTTTCGTACCCGTTATGGTCATTTTGAATTTGTGGTGATGTCGTTTGGTTTGACTAATGCCCCGACGGTGTTTATAGACCTCATGAATTGGGTTTTCAAACCATTCCTTGATAATTTTGTGGTGGTCTTCATTGATGATATTTTGATTTACTCCCGTAGTAAGCAAGAGCATATGGGTCATTTGAGGTTGGCTCTCCAAACTTTGAGGGAAAATAAATTTTATGCTAAAGTTAGCAAGTGTGAGTTTTGGTTGGGAGAAGTTGCCTTTCTTGGCCATGTGGTGTCCGGTGTGGCATCAAGGTTGACCCTAAGAAACCCTAGGCGGTAAGGGATTGTCCTAGACCATTGACTCCTTCGGATACTAGAAGTTTCCTTGGTTTGGCTGGCTATTATAGAAGGTTTGTTGAGGGGTTTTCATCTATAGCATCTCCGTTGACCAAATTGACTCAAAAGAAAGCCAA
>JBCEWC010010192.1:0-17914 GCA_038996855.1 Solanum aculeatissimum | reverse complement strand
TTTTGAATTTTAGTTAGGTTGTTTAATTGTTGAGATATTTTAGGTTGTTTTTAAATTTTAAATTATGCAGTTTTTTTTGTTTTATGTTGGCTATTTAAAGACCTTCAATGCTTAATAAAATTATTGAAAGCTATTGAAAGCTTCAATCCATTGAGAGACTTTTTCAACCCTTTTTTGCTGCCCCATTCATCTTTTAAAAAAAACCAACAAGGTTTCTGAGAAATAAATCAGTAAGTCATATTTTAGCAAAAAGCAAGAGATCATAGTTCTCTCTTCCATTGAATTCTAAGGTTTCAATCTCCCTTCAACGAGCTAAATTTTATATACAAAAATAGGCCGATCTAGGAATTCCAACAAAGGCAAGGGAAAGTTGAAGTCAATTGATTTAGATTTTCCTGTTCATTGTCCAGTGAGTCGATCCTTCTCTAAAAACTCTAACAGAAACCCTCTTGTTGCATCCACATGTTTTCAAATTTGAAATAAGAGCTTGATGTTTCCCTGTCTCCATTTTCAAGCAATTGTGGTTTATGGTCAGAGATGACCCTAGAAAGCGCCAACTGTGTAATGGATTGAAACCTATTATTCCATTTTGTAGAGAAGAGAAATCTGTCAATTCTGGAGGCTTGAGGGGTGTCTTCTCCCCTTGACCAAGTGTATTGAACCCCTTCAAGAGGTGGGTCAATCAGCTGGAGGTCTGAGATCATGTCTGAAAAGTTCAACATGGCCCTGGTACTTCTTGTGCAATTAAATCTTTCATATTTGAACCTTCACGCATTGAAGTCGCCTCCTATCACCCATTGACTGTCCTAAAGCCCCCTTATTGCTCCAAGTTCCTACCAAAAATCCTCCCTTTCTACATTGGTGTGGGGTCCATACATCCCCATAAAACACCAGCTAAAATTTTTGTGGAGACTTTCAAGGAAACAAATGATTGAATAGCTGCCTAGATAAGAATTAGAACATTTCCAGGATCTCTTATCCCAAATAACAATGATGCTACCCCTACTATCACTTGCCTTATTATCAGCCCAAGCAGCCCACCTGTTTCCCCATAATTGGTGTACTATACCATTCAACCAATCTTCTATTTTAGTTTCTTGAAGGCATAGAATATCCGGCCTCCATTTACGAACCAAGGAAACTTCAATTCTATGCCTTCAAGAAACTAAAATAGAAGATTGGTTTGATGCAACAACTTCTTTTATAATGGAAACTTCAAACTTCCAATTGTCAACTCCTAGAGCAATAGAAGTTGGGAGCCTGATCTTTGAACTTCTGACGCAAATCCTTGCCCAAAGAAAGTGACATCGATGTTTTGTATCTTCATCGATGACAACAAAAGCCCCACATAGATTGCTAGTAAAGCTGAATGTTTCCACGGTCCAAGTGTGAAGTGGGATCCCAAAAATTTTGAACCAGACATGATTGGAGGTCAGATTACCCGACTCTGTACCCATCATCGGGGACACCAATCTAGGGTTAGCCCTCCTGCCATTCCAAAACCATTCATCGGCCTTAACCCTAGCCGCCTCTTGTCTCGATGGAAGTTCGAACAAAAACTGATTGTGGGACAAAGGGCTCACTTTTATGTCGGCGGACCTTCCACCAATTTAAAAACCATTTTTGTATTGGCTACAAGTTCGGATTGTGATCAAAAGGGTCATTGAAGGTGCTTACCAGGCATCTTTTAAGGAAATGAGAGTTATCATCTTCAAAGTTTGGGCTAGCTGGCGTTGGGGCTTCTAGAATATTCCTGGGCAAATGCCATTGGGGGATCGAAGCTGTATCTGCATAAGACTTCGATTGATTGGAATTTGCTTTCCGACGGCTGACCGTTGTGTACGATTTGTCCAAAAATCTTAGAATTTCCCCTGCTATGTCACTCCATCCCCTGTTGTTTACATTCTCCGGTATGATTACGTCGCTCTTCGTATCTCCCAGCCTTGCTTCGATGCGAGTGAAGCGACCATAAGTATTGTAATTTTGGTACACCCTGTAGACATATTCTTGAATTTTCCTTCCCCAACGTCTGTATAGATTTTCCATCCCCTTAGATGCTTGGCAGAGAGCATTGCAAACGCATCGGAGATTTTCTTCATCAATCTTGATCCTAGTCGTGAATCTTCTGCTTCTTTCGATAAGAATATACCACCCATCCCTTGAGTCGATTACTTCAAAGGATTTATCACCTGAGATGAAAAAGATCTTGTCTTCCATATGAAATAAAGAGGATTATTACTGGAAAAGAGCCTTGCCGGAGCATGTTATAGAGGAAGAAAGAGAATATGGACACTTTTCCCAAGACAGAGAAAAAGACATCTTTTAGGAGCTAAGAAGCATAGGATCAAACCCGCATACCTTAGGTGCTTCATTTAATGGTTGGAAGAAGATTGAGCTTGAACTTGAGGTCCTTTAATGGATTCCTAAGCTTGAGCTTGAGAGGAGACTTAAGAGTGATTTTGGTGAAGTGAATTAGAGTCCAAGTGTGAGGAGTGTTTGAATCACATTAGAATAGGTTAGTATATCATTGGGAGGGTATTTTAGTCTAATAACGTCCAAAAGAAGGTTAGATATTAGGGAAAAGACCTAAACAACCTTACAAAAACATGTTTGAAAACTGGAAGACATGCATTTCAAGACACACTTCATGAGCCGTGAAGTGCACTACGGCTTGTGGTGTGCGCTTGTGAAGTGCAAGGGGAGGAAGGCCTGGGCAGTGTGCTCACCACGAGCCTCTCCGCGAGGGTGGAGTGCACCATGGCGTATGGATGGTGTCATGGTGTGCTCCTTGCACTGGGCAACCACAAATCTTCCAAGGGTGCCTCCCATGACCCCTTTCACGGACAGTGGTGTGCACCTATTGTCCATGGAGGATGTCTTGGTGAGCACCCTAGGCCAAAATTTTCCGGAAACGTATTTTCTTGCCTGGTTCGATCTTACGAAGTTCGGGTCCGTACAGTTCATTACATAGAATGAAGCGACATTATAATCAAAAGGGGAAACCTATTTCTAAGATGGCTTCAAATGAAGTAGTTGATTGTGTCTGAGTTGATCGGCTTTGTGCTTGTCTGGCCATCCATTCCAGTGCTCCTTAAAGTACCCTATGAACCATGTAAGGACCTTGCCAATTTGGTGCAAACTTCCCTTTTGCTTCATCTTGATTAGGGAATATCTGATTCAATACCAATTGTCCCGGGGAGAATTGTCTAGAAGGGTGACTGAGAAGGCCATAAGGGTAGACCATCTCCTACCTCTCTTTTTACCCACAAAATCACCTCGATGCATGTGGTACTTTCTTAGCGGCAAAACCTCTAAAAAGATACTCCTATTTTTCCTAGCTTTTTTTTTTATGTTCCTTAAAGCTTGGCAAACCTTTAGGCCGAAGTACGCAACAATTTTCCTCCTGACATCATGGACGGAATAACTAGTGTCACAACCCAAAAATTCAGGTCGTGCACCTACCCTGACCCTCCCGGTAGGTAAGCCAGCCCTTCATCGAGACAAAAACATGAAGTAAATGCGGAAGTAATTTTAAATAACAGCATAATAATCTAAATTCCTGAATTTTTCATACAAAAATCAACTATGTGAAAACATAATCATCCCAAGACTTAGTGTCATGTGCACAAGAGCTTTCTATTACAAGGAAAGTGCCTTGTCTAGAACATCAGATGCCTAAAAGCTAGTAGCACGAAAATGAAAATAGTGAGCCAAGTCTTCGGATGCAAAAACCTCACCATAAAGCTGGATCAACGACAATATCGAATGAATCAAGACCCACCCATGGGAGTAGCTGGTGCATCAGAAAAGATGCAGCTGTCACGACCCAAGCTTAGGACCTATTTGTAACACGGCGGATGAGAGACCCGTAGGCACCTCATCCAAGCCATCTTAGCATATCAAGCATTCATAGGTAAAACATATACATAGTGCGGAAATAAAATGGGAAAGGGACTATAAAAAATCATTTGAGTTAAGTAGGAAACATCCCAAACTTACATCATTGTCCAAAACATACCACCTAAATACGAGTCAACGGGAATCTGTGCACGGTTCGGTTTCCCTCAAATAGAAAGACGTGTAAATAAGTTAGAAAGTAAAAGTCTCTAGTTTAAACACCAAAATATGCATCAGTATGAATAGTACATAGCATGAAGAAAATTAGGCGAGGACGCGAACTAAGGGCTCATCACTACAAACTAGTCTTGAACGCCGATAATTAGCCACGTGCCGGAGGAGGAGCGCTGGTCCCTACATGGTGACATCATGTAGGCAAAATATGGGTTAGTATGTTGGAATGTACTATGTATGTGAGATACAAATGCAAACATGGAATTGTAATGCCATCATTCATAATTTAAAAACCTTCAATGCATAAAACGGCAAAGTCATCATTTATATAAGCTCAAGCATGCACAAGGAATAATGATCAATATGTGGTAAAAGTAATATATTAAATGGAACACATGTGATGGAACGAAGACATCAAATCTCACATTTTGTGGGAATGGACTGTAATCGACATATAAGACCATGCGAGTTACTACATGGAATCCAACATAACCCCCTACGTTGGTATGGGGAGACCACTTGCTGGGTGGAATTTTGTCACATTGCATGCATCATTAATAACATAAATGGCCTACGCGGATCCACTAGCCTAGCCTACAAGGGCTCCTATGGTCTAAGTTGCTCGGACTCTCCAAAAATGTTGCTGCACCCGTGTTGGATCCTTCAAAAATACACTATTTTTGGAGGATTCGACACGCACCCGTCGACATTTCTGAAGAGTCCGAGCAACATAGCCTATGGTGACACATAGTTAATGGGGCAAAGGGATTACTTCTAGGGTTCCCTTATCGAACTCCACCTCATTGCCTCATTCGGTGCTAAGTCATCCCACAAAATACTTTAGAACATATACTTAGTAAAGTAATGACAGTTAGAATCATAAGTAGAAATTTCAAGGAGTAGCTCGAAAACTTAGGAACCACCAAGTGAGAATTGTCCTTTCACTTTGGGGACCATCATAAACATCTTTTAGGGGCGTCATTTACGTGCTTATACCTTTGACAAATCATTAACTTAAAACCTTTCATGCCCTCATCATCATCATTCAAATCATGAAAAGTCGTCTTAAACTTAGTGGGCTTAATCATTTACTAAAAAACTCATAAATCAAGACAACAATGCGTGAACATGAGGAAAATATTCATCTTTAAATCATATGCTAGCAGCCCACACATCATTAATTAAACCCTAATCATTGGGTTCATTGTCATCAACTTAAAACTCCTGGAAATACATAGTAAAACATTTCATGATAGCCTTGGAGACAAAATACGTAGTAATACATCATGAAATCATCATTTAAATCATTGGCATGCATGGTAGTATTTTAAGGAACTTAAAGTAAAGGTAAAAAGCTTTAAGGAAGGACTTAGTGGGTGAAAGGAACCCACAAATCAACTCACATACCTTGATTGTAGCCTAGGGGGAAAGAATTTGAAGTTTTGAGGAAGACCCTTTGAAACCCTAGCCTTTTTGCTTTGCTTTCTTGGGAGGATATTTGCATTAGAATATTTTTGAAGATGGAAGAATGAAAGGAATGAGGATCTTAAGGGTTTTCGGTCTGATTAGGGGCTTAGGGGACCATAAAAATGACGTAGTTTAAGTCTAGGATTCGCGGAAAGGACAAAAGTGCGCTTCATTAAAACTGCCAGACTCAGACCACGAGACGCCGATCACGGGTCATGGACTCAACCACGAGCTGTGGTTCAAGTCATCCTGTTTTCTTTTTCTAATATTCAGAGTCTGGTTGCTGACCTACCAAACTACGAAACCATTCCATGGGTTGTGGACCATCTCGTGAAACCCTTCTACACTTGACCAATTTTTCATTTTTCAGGGTCTCATCCACGAACCCTAACCACGCACCGTACACAGGACCACGGGCCGTCCTGTTGGTCGTGGTTCCATTTTCAGGAACTCCAAATTTCCTTCAACTCTGGGCTTCTATCCACGACCACTTTCAACGGGCCGTGTTCTGTTTTGCAATCCATAAATTGCCCTCGTGAACTCTTTGACACTTCGCAAAATTTTCAAAAGCTGTGTCTCCATTCACGAGCCTGGTCCACGGCTCGTGGTCTGAACCACGGGCCATGTACTAGGCTTTGTGAAATGGCCCTGAACTTTTCCAGTCCCACTTTTCTGCACTATCAAGGCTTCTAACTTGAGGGTCCTTACAAGTACCAAATTATGATAACGAAATAGACATCATATGCCGATCAAGCAAGATTAGTAACTATATTGCATAAGGAATATTATGACCCTGCACACAAAAAAGTCCTAGCCGTTTAATCTATACAATAATAAGAGGCAATACAACAAGTAAAAACATGAAATGTAGTGGAATGCAATGGCCAACGATCCTACTGATATACACCCCTCTCCATAGTCGCTCTGTTGTGAGGTACGACGCATGAAAGACTCGCGCAGTTCATATGCTCGCTCGAACCATTTTCTATCGGGCACCATCATCACTCGTCCGGAATCATTTGGTCTTTGAAAATAGATTTCACACTAGACAAAATAGTCATTTAAGTTCTTCTCAAAAAGTCATTTAATTAATTTCTAATAATATATTTAGAAATAAAAACCTAATATTTTGCAATTTAAAATCAACTCTCATGTGGAATAAAATTGTGATATTAATACTTAAGCAAATGTTTAGGAATCTAAATTTCTTCTTTTTTAGTAATTTATTTATGTCAACCAACGATTTAAGCAAGATTTCCGCCTCTGCACACATAATTACTTTTACTTTATTTGATCAAATATGAAGTAACTTGAATTTATATTTCCCAATTTACAGTTAATGTTGGTTATTTTATATAAAAGGAAGAGAATATTTTTGTGAGCTATAACCAATAATCACTTTCATTGTAAGTAACTTTTAGTAATCACTTCCTACTTCCTCCTACTTGTCTACTATTTCAAAAATAGATTTTCATTTTCACTTTAAACGTATCAAGAGTAAGAATTATTTTTATTTCAAGCATTATCTACTTATTCCTCAAATCATTTTCCAAGATCTAATACTATAATGGTAAAATACCCACATATCAAACATTGTTTCTTGGGGGCATGCAGCGTCCAAAATGGACAAGTAAAAGTAAATGGATGGAGTATATAATAAATTCTAATTAATGGGTAACATACAAGTCTATTACTTTAGAATCTCCCAAGCTGATTCATAAATAGTTGTATTTTATTATGTCTTATTTTATTTTAAGATTGAACACTAATATTTATTTGGAAAAGAAAGAAGGATGGCTACTGTCTTCCGCAAGAAGAAACTAACGTATGAAAGACACAAAAGAAGAAACAAAAGGAGAAAAAATAAAGTAAATACATAGTTATTTCATTTATGTAGTAATATTGACCAAGTATGAATACATAAATTAACAATGTGTAATTTATCAAAATGCCCGTAGGGCGTATAATTTACAATATTTCATGTCAATTTACATAAGATCAAGTTAAAAAGGTCACTTAGAAAATATCTAGTTTTGAGAGTACATGTAAAGAACAAAAATCTTAGTTACTTACTCTTTGGCAAATTATATTTAAAGAAAAATAGAACAACATATCTCATAACATGTATGTCGTCGTGAACCATTTTTAGGAGCTATAGGATCAATTATTTATTTTCATACTTTTTAAGACTAGATTTTTTTTTTTAAAAAAAATTTGCCTTGTTTATAAGTAAGTGAACTATCATGATAAAACTAATTTTCCTCAAATGTAGAAGTGTGAAAATCATAAACTCACCGAAAATACTCTTGCGAGTAATGTGAGTAGAAGCCTGTGTAGGCTACTAAAGCAAATACATGCTCTTATTTTAATAGTACAGCAAGTCATTCAAGTTCTTTTATATGACAGGGGTTCCTTCTATTACTGAGTTAGATTAATATGATTAACATTCTTTATCTTTGGGAACTTATATTTTAAAGTTTTATTGTAATATTCAAATACAATTTTATAATATTTATGTGAATTTTTTAATTTTGTACCCCAAAGTAGATGTTTATCGACTTGTCTTACCTTTTAAAAACAGATTTCACCTCAGGCAAATTATTACGTAACTATTTTCTTAATGTTTAGAACTTTGAAATCAACTAAAGCTTTGCATGTTATCTTTTTATATTTGAATTGTGTAGAAAGTTCTAACTTTTACAACACCACCACCAACATACCCAGTGAAATCCCACAAGTGGGGTCTGAGGAGGGTAGAATGTACCTTACCACTACCTTATAGGTAGAGAGACTGTTTCCTGGAAACTCTCGTCTCAAAAACCCATAGGCAGAATAAATTTGATATGAAAAACGGGAAAGGAAAAGAAAAGAAAATCGAAAGAACAACTAATAACGAAAAGCATGATAGTGTGTAAATACGATAAAAATCAACATATATATGACGAATAATGACAACACAAGAAAGTTCTAACTTTTAGAATTTTAAAATCAATTAAGATTACTTTATATAATTACATTTCTCTGTAACGGTATCGTCTGTCCGAATATTTTTTTATTGATGTAGTAGAATGCTATTATAGAGAACAAATAACATAACATAAATAAAAAATTAGTTTACAGAGAAAATTTGATCATTATAGTGAAATATTATTGTATAGGATGATAGTTATATAGAGGTTTTAAGATACTAGTTTAGTGTATGTGCTTTGCTCTTGTGTTTCACGTCAATTATTACTTACCATATTTTTAATGGACCGACAATAGACATAGTAGTTTTGAGAATTTTAGTGCCAAAACTCAAAATTTCTAACCTTTTGGAATGCTGTAGTTACTACTCTTTGATAAACAACAACAACAACATACCCAGTGGAATCCCACAAGTGGAGTCTGGGGAGGGTAGAATGTACGCAGACCTTACCACTACCTCATAGAGGCAGAAAGGCTATTTCCTTTGATGAGGAATCAAATTGTGTAATTACTGTTGTGCGAATAGAAAATACATAATTCTTAGCCGTAAGTACATTCAACACAAATCTACAATATTAGCTTCTTTTTTTGGTGGGAGGGGCAGAGAGTTGGGAGGGGCGGGGGGGAGGTAATAGAATAGTGTGGAGTTATATTGCAAGACTTAATCGGTATAATTTATCTTATACTTTATGGTTACTTATTTAGTAATTCTTCACGATAATGCAAATAAAAAAAATAAATAGAAGATCAAGTAATCCAAAATATTACACAATTGATAAAATTTCTTTTCTCGAGTACTGCACTCCGTCTTCCTTCTTATCCATATGCCTCTCTATGCTCACCACGAAAAGCAATATCTTGGCATATTTATATGAAAACTTAAGAATTAGTTCACTAAAGTCTAATAAAACTGTAATATTTTTTAATACAATTTTTTTGATAACAATAGACTTTAGATGGGATCGATAAGTCTTCGCTCTGTTGATGAGACTCATGTATCTCATCAATCAATACTATGGATATCATCTACAAATAACGTATATCATGGTACATGCACGATTAACCATTACTTATAATAAATAGCATTATTCCACTACAAATAATGACTACAAAGGCATTTATGAAAAATACACGCTACAAATTGAGAAAGAAAAATAGTTTTGATATTTTTATCTCTACGAAAAAGGGCCTAAAATGCTCTCGAGCTATTGGAAATGGTACAAAAATGTCCTCCATTCACCTATTGGGTTTACAATGCCCTTGTCATCCACCTTTGGGTCTAAAAATATTTTTTTTAACGGAATATTAATTAAATATTTTTTAAAACACGTGGTGATCCCTTGTTGGTTACAATTTAATTATTTAAAACTAATTTAAAATAATAGACGACCCGCCCCAAATTAAAAACCTGCCCCAACATTAACCCACCCCATAATGGAAGTTTTCTAATGCGTCTTGTGAGGATATTGAGAAAGGACAACGAGGCATTTAAAAGATACCAAATTCCCAGGACTTTTGTTTATGATGAACAAATGATATTCAATTATAAGACCATTACATGTAATTTTTGAACTCTGTTTTACTTTACAGATTATGAGATTCAAAAGGGTACACTCTTAGTCACAAAATAGACGGTCTACATCCGGATATTGTGTATTACTAGGAGGTAATTTGGTGTCATGGAAGAGCAAGAAACAAAATGTGGTTGCTCGGTCGAGTGTAGAGGCACAATATCGAGCAATGGCTGCAGCAATTTGCGAGCTTATTTGGGTCAAACAGTTATTGAGCGAGCTAAAATTTGGCGAAGTTGATCAGATGGAACTTGTGTGTGATAATCAAGCAACCTTTCATATTGCATCAAATCCAGTGTTTCATTAAAGGACCAAGCACATTGAGATTGATTGTCACTTTGTTAGAGAAAAGATACTCTCAAGAGATATTGTTACAAAGTTTGTGAAGTCAAGTGATCGACTTGCAGATATCTTCACCAAGTCCCTCACTGGTTCTCGTATTAATTATATCTGTAACAAACTAGGTGCTTATGATTTATATGCACCAGCTTGAGGGGGAGTTTTAGCATAGGAATAAGAATAAGTAGTCCTATTTAGAATTGGAATAGGAATAGTATGTTGTTTTCTAGTTGGACTGGGATTAGATTGTAGTATCTATAAATAGGGTCTTTATGTAGTAATGTATATACACAATACAAATTTCTCTTATATTTCTCACAGTTATGTTGAAAAGGAATGCAATAAATTAAGGCTGAAAACAAATGCAAATCATTACACGTGTATTATATGCAGTGAAGTATTGTTCTTCGGCCATTCAATGTGGAAGCTCCTTTTTCAAAGTTTTCTTGCTCACTTTACCTAAAATTGCTACTGGTTCTCTCTCTCTTTCTCTCTGACTGTGCACATTCATGGGGATGAAGTGGCTTTGCTGTTGATAACATCATTAAAGTGCTGCATGGGGAACGTATCGGCACCCTCTTTCATCGCGATGCCAATAAATGGGCCTCAATTGGAGAGATTGATACTCATGAGATGGCAGTTGCTGCAAGGGAATGTTCCAGACTGCTTCAGGTATATTTACAGGGGCATCTGGCTGTAATATTTTGAAAGCTGTAATGGATGTGGCTATATATTCTTTG
This sequence comes from Solanum aculeatissimum, assembly GCA_038996855.1. Classification (NCBI taxonomy): domain Eukaryota; kingdom Viridiplantae; phylum Streptophyta; class Magnoliopsida; order Solanales; family Solanaceae; genus Solanum; species Solanum aculeatissimum. The sequence continues at coordinate 6,759 of JBCEWC010010192.1, read as the reverse complement.
TTCACCTCCAGGCACTTTCTTCCCAAGAAAGGAGTAAAATATTGCAGGATATAGCTGATGCATTGGAAGCAAATGAAAAGGCAATCCTTGCTGAGAATGAAGCTGATGTGGTTGCTGCTCAACAGGCCGGATATGAGAAGTCTTTGATATCTCGGCTGGCTCTAAAGCAAGGAAAAGTAAGAGCTTGGCCACTTATACAACTTAGTGTGAATGATCCTGTACCTTTTTAGTACTCTTCCTGATATTGCTACTCCTTTGTCCTAGATTTCTAATCTTGCAAACTCAGTTCGTGTGCTTGCTAACATGGATGAGCCCCTTGGTCGTATTTTAAAAAGAACGGAGGTGAGTAAATCAGGTCAAATATATGTGGCACAGGTAGTTTTTATTGACACGAGGAACAAAAAGATTGTGAAGGAATTTTTTGAAGTACCGCTTTATAGAAAACGTTCTGCACTATCAGATGATTTTAGTGGGTACTATACTATGCCCACTGACAATTACACTGAATGTTATAGGCAAAACTATTTTGTGGTTGTTTTGTTTCTTGAGTCATGGAATTTACTGGCTGACTTGCTGGAAGATTGGGAGAAATAGAGATGTCGATTTGTAACTAACAACTTTCATTGATCAGTGCTCAATTATTAGCCTTTAATTTCAGAATGAGATGTTGATTTGATTCTTGGATATTATCATCTTGTTCAGGTTGCTGATGGGTTAATCTTGGAGAAATCATCATCTCCATTAGGCGTTTTATTGATTATTTTTGAGTCACGACCCGATGCACTTGTACAGGTATGCAGTGCTGACAAAGTTGATGTTTCCCACTAGCAGAAAGATTCTGCTGCATGCCTTTTACTTTTCCCCCTTTCCAATATAAATTAGTAGGGTTCTCTTTTTAGTAATTATTCAACAAATTTTTGTTACTAGAAGTGGGGATAATGATGGCCGACATGTCTCTATTTGTGAACTTATGTAATTCTCTGCATGCTTGAAGTGCCCATCCGTGGATTATACTTTTATCGTTCACAAACTCGTCGCACTTTTTTTTGCATGACTAGATAGCTTCTCTAGCAGTCCGAAGTGGGAATGGCCTCTTGTTGAAAGGAGGAAAGGAGGCCAAAAGATCAAACACCATCTTACACAAGGTTTAACTTATAGTTTTATGTTCTCATACACTCTATACTGGAGGCTCACATTCTCCTTGTTTCATGCCAACTGTCACCTTCTTCTCTTTTTTTTTTTTTTTGTGTCAGGTGATTACCTCGGCCATTCCTGTAACTGTGGGTGAAAGGCTTATTGGACTAGTGACTTCTAGAGAAGAGATCCCTGAATTACTTATGGTGCCTACCGAAATATTCCGTCTCTGTTTCGTTTTTACGAAATCACAACCTACATTAGACATGATTTTGGATCTCAGTTTTTTTTCCTGCATTGCAGCATGACGATGTGATTGATCTTGTTATCCCAAGAGGTAGCAATAAACTTGTTTCTCAAATCAAAGCATCAACAAAAATTCCTGTTCTAGGCCATGCTGGTAATTCTGTGTTACTTGAATGTTAATTACTTGTACATGCTATATTCATTCTCTGCTTTGATATCAAGGATTCTATTCTGGTGATGATAAAGTCAGTATGTTTGCTTCCAGATGGAATTTGCCATGTATATGTTGACAAGTCTGCTGACATGGATATGGCAAAGCGCATTATTGTGGATGCAAAAACTGATTATCCTGCAGCCTGTAATGCGATGGTAGTTTCTTATATGCTTTTTATAAAGGAGTGTCCAGTGTTTAACTTCATTAGTTTGTTGTTTCCTTTTCTATTTTTCTGAATTTTTTTTCATTGTTTTCCCTTATAGGAAACACTTCTTGTGCACAAGGATTTGGCACAAAATGGAGGTCTTAATGACCTGATTGTGGAACTCCAAAAGAAAGGTTTTTTTTTTTTTTTGCAAACTCCTTCAAGTCAAGGAGAAAGAGCGCGTGGATCGAATATAGAAAATAAAGGAAATCTGGGCCCTTTCTCTCAAAAAAATCTTGAAAGAGATTACATGGAATCAGGCACAAACAACTTGGACAAAAAAGAAGTAACTTGGACAAAAAGAAACGAAGTAGTTTTTTTGTTGATAGTCAGACCAATCAGTTGTATATCGATTAATACTGATCGAATGCATGCAACTTGAAAACGGCTTGATCCTAATAGTTTTAAAATATGGTAAATGCTGACTATCCGCAACAATTTCTTTTAATGAGAAAAGTGATGCTGGCCGTCCTTTGACCTTGAAAGAACAGTTCAATTAGACTCAAGACGTGTTTGACTGATGTTTGCCTCTTTGCCAGGGGTTTCGTTATATGGTGGACCCAAAGCAAGCTCCCTGCTCAAGATACAAGAAGCACGTACATTTCATCACGAATATAGTTCACTAGCTTGCACTGTGGAAGTTGTTGAAGATGTATATTCTGCGATAGATCATATACATCAGCATGGAAGGCATGCTATGTTTGCCTATTTTTTTTATAAGGATGCATTGTGACTTTTTTTTAAAAAAAAAAAGTTACTTCATATTGAAGCGCCAGTTCCATGCAAATTTTTGCAATCCTTATTTTGTTATACCCAACTCTTTGGCAGTGCCCACACTGATAGCATTATTACTGAAGATAAGGAAGTTGCTGAAGTTTTTTTACGTCAGGTTGACAGGTATATTTACTGGACTACTTGTCTTATCATTATTATGTTTTCAACTTCATCCTTTACCACAACTCATGAGTAGTTTCTTCAATCTGATATATTAAGTCCTCTGGCATTTCATTAGTTCCCAATAATAAGTTTTGCTCATTGTAGTTAATAATTTTGTGGGGAAATATATTTGATTTTCACTTTTCAGTGCTGCTGTATTTCATAATGCAAGCACAAGGTTTAGTGATGGGTTCCGCTTTGGACTTGGTGCAGAGGTATATACTTTATCGGTGATTCCAAATTATCTTTTGGCATTGTAGTTTCATATTTTTATGTATCTTGCTTGCTTTTGGGTGAATAGGTCGGCATTAGTACTGGTCGTATTCATGCTCGTGGACCAGTTGGAGTTGAAGGATTGCTAACAACTAAATGGTATGTATTTAATCAACTGTCTTTTGATTTCAATCACTCCTCTACTTCTTTCTGGCTTTAAGTCCTATCTGGAAAGCTATCACTCTTGAGAGATTGCCTTCTGAAACAGTAAAACTGTTTCTTCTCAAATCTCTTTGACGATTCATGTGTCTCTTATGCTAAACGAGAAAATAGAAGTAAAGAAGATGATTCTGTTTAATCTCCTTATGTTAGTCGACATGAATTCTCTCAACTTGACCTAGATATCATTTCTTTCCTATACAACATGCTATGTTGCATGGACTTTTCTTTTTTGCCGCCAAACCCGTCCCGACGCGGTACTGGTGCGGGGTGCATCTCGGATTCGGTCAATTCTGGCCGGATACTTTGACCAGAGTCAAGAACTCAAACGCTAGCAACTTTGGAGGTTCTAGGGTTTTGGTGTTCTTGTTCCTTCATCGAGTAGAGGAGAAAAGAGAAGAGAGGCGAGAGGAGAGGAGAGGGGTTGCGACTCTTAACAGTCTTGGAGGAGAAGAGAGAAGAGAGACGAGAGGAGAGGTTGCGACTTTTAACATTTTGTCAGAGATGGAAAAGGAATAAGATGAAAGAATATAAAATTAGGGTTTGTAGGAAATGTCTTGTTTACCCTTTATGGGCTGCATGTTGCAATTTAAATTATTTCAATATTTGAGCCCAAACTTATAAGAATTACTTTATGTTGTTTTTCTTTTTGGGTAGAGTTCCTTATACACCCTACCAGATGGGTAGATACCAAAGCTCAGGACGTAGACGGGTTTAAGTTATGGTACTCGGGTGGTTCTAGGGATAAAAATGGAGTAGGTATCCTAGTAGATGAGGACCTTAGGTAATATGTGGTTGAGGTTAAAAGGATTAATGATAGGATAATATCTATTAAACTTGTGGTTGGTAGGCATGTAGTGAATGTAGTTAGTGCCTATGCGCCTCAAGTGGGCCTGGACGAGGATGTCAAAAAGCTCTTTTGGGAATAGTTGGATGAGGTTGTGAGAGGCATACCAAAGACAAAAAAAATCTTCATTAGGGGAGACTTTAATGGGCATATTAGGGCAACCACTAACGGGTTTGAAGATGTTCATAGAGCTTTGGTTTTGGGGTGAGAAATGGAGGTGGGACGTCTCTCTTGGATTTTGCTAAAGCCTTTGAGTTAGTTATTGCTAACTTATATTTCCCGAAGAGAAAAAATCACTTGATTGCCTTTCGTAGTATGGTAGCTAAGACTCGGATTGATTACTTACTTCTCCAGAGGGCGATAGAAGCCTTTGTAAGAATTGCAAGATTATTCCGAGTGAAAACATTTCCACTCAACATAGGCTTTTAGTGATGGATTTAGAGATTAAGAGAAAAAGGAAGAAGAAGGTTATTTATGCCCAACCAAGGATTAGATGGGGAGGCCTGACTTGCCCTTTCTCGTGAGATGGAAGGAAAGTTGAGTTGTCTAGAGGCTTGGAGTAGTAGCGCAGGTGTGAACGATATGTGGGACACTACTGCTGGTTGCATTAGAATAGTAGCTACCAAGGTACTAGGGGTTTCGAGAGGGACCTTTGGTGGACGTTAGGGTAATTGGTGGTGGAATGACAAAATTCAAGGCAAAGTGAAAGCTAAGAAGACTGATTATACGAAGCAATTGGAGTGTAGGGACGAGGATGTAAAGCGAAGGCTTAAGGAGATTTAGAAGATGGTAAAGACAGAAGCGAAGACGGCGGTGACAAGTGTTAAGACAACAACATTTAAGTGCCTGTATGTGGAGCTAAGCGATAAAGGCGGGGACAAGAGATTGTATAGGCTCGCTAAAGAGAGAGAAAGGAAAGCTCGCGACTTGGACCAAGTGAAGTGCATCAAGTATGTCACGACCCAAAATGGATCGCAACTAAAGAAAGATAAATAAAGCGGAAACAAACTCAAAAGATATATAAAAATCCTTCCAAAACCTGGAGTCACGAGTGCAAGAGCATCTAAAATAGTGCTGAAGAGTAAATACAACAGTCTCAAAAGCAGTTATAATACTGTCTCATAATATCTGATACAAAGTCTGAAGGAAAGCAATAAAAAGAGTCCCAAAGATCCACGACGACTCGAAGTCTGAGCCTCACGGTAAGATCTGGTTGGAAGCAGAATAGTTCAACTAGAGTGATCAACTACCCTATGCGGGTCCCTGTACTCGATCTGCAGGGAGGAAACAAAGTAGGGATGAGTACACCAAAATGTACCTAGTAGGTTTAACCGACTGGATAAGAGAAATCGAAAAAGTATGTAATAACGAAGAATCCTATCACCTGCATCAAAAGGTTAGTACATAATAACATAACTGAAGATAATGATAAACATAGTAATAGACAATGATGCAATACATTGGAAGTGTATGGATGCAATGGCATCACAGGCCATGAATGAGGTGGAATCACGATCGTCGCAGGGCCGATGTACACATCTATTGAGCAGAAGCTACAAGATGGAACCCGGGGGCGTTGCAAACCATGTACTCAAATAAGTCAGGGCGTCGCAGGCCTCAGATAGTACAAGTACAATATATGATGTCATGCCAATGCCAACATATATAAGTATGGTGTGTGCATACCAATGCCACAATAGAGTAAGATATGTGTATACTAATGCAACAGTAGAGTAAGATAGGAGATGACTCATAAGAAATGATAAACAGGGACAACGGTCATAGCATCACAAGGCTAGATCAAGACCATCAACTAAAGCCACAAGTGCATCAGTAAGCCATATTAATATCTCTTCCTTATCAATGATCAATTTCCAACAAATCTAGACTCCGCAAGTCACAAAATATGCTTTCAATCCCATATTAAGTCATGAATGACACCAAGTTTCCACAATTTCCCTTCAAGGGTATAACAAGTCTAACATTATCATGGTAATAACCAAAGTGGCTCATATCTCAAGTATTAGGCTCAATTTATCGATAAGATCACAATCTACTCAAATTTCGGCATAATTGGGTCCACATACCCATCACAAAACTAACATAACAAGCCATTTACTCATGAAACAATCTACCTCTTCAATTACCACATGACATACTCAATAACTCAAATCCAGTCTCAAACAGGTTAGATGAACTTACCTCGATGCCGAAACCACACTCGAACAAGCCTTCAATCAACTCAAGCCTTCAAAGGATCCATGAATCGATCAACCACTATAAAAAATGGATACTACTCATCAAGAGGCGCATTTTGATACCCATATTGGCATATTTTAGGCTTAGGGGCAAAATGATCAAAATTAGGGCTAAAATTCTAAGTTCCGGAATCTGAAAATTGACTTTAAAATCAGGTTCTACGTGAAAAAAGAAGTATGTGGGTGAAAATCCCGCTAAAAACGAGTTCAAATCGAAGGAGAAATCACCATTTAAAGTTTCAAAATCATAGACCAAAAATCCCCAATTTTGGACATTCTTAATCATGAAATTCGAGACAAAATCAAGATAAAAGTCATGGAAATTAACCAAAACAATGTTAGAAAATAATTTCCGAAAAGATTTCTCCAAAAATCCTCTTCAAAAATCGCCTCTTTTTTTTATTTTTAAAAACTGATGGAGGAGTTTAGGCAAGACTCCTAACCTGTATATATACCAAAAATAATAATTACACGGAGGAGGACATAA
>JBCEWC010010191.1:0-17917 GCA_038996855.1 Solanum aculeatissimum | reverse complement strand
GAACAAGAGAAAGTTATATGATTAATTGACAGGGCAAGATGAACATGAAATTCCAAAAAACTAATGACTTAGTCGTAGGAGAAAAAGAGATGACAGAATAATCTGGAACGGGAATTCCTTGGATATCCCTAGTTTGCTAAAATCTAAAAGAATTAGTTACGTGCAATTACTATTTTGCCCTTATTTGAAGTCAGATTTTCTAATATGTCGATGGTCGTCCTTTGTTTGGCTTTTCTATTAATAGATATAATAGAAATATATTGTTTCAACCTCTTATTATGTTTGTTGCATTCAATAAAGGATTATTAGTAATGATTTTACGTTAATTTAAATAATATACACTACTTATTTTGTTTCAATTTATGTTTCACATACAAAATTTTGAGAGTCAATCAAATTTCTTAAATTTTTAGTTAAATTATTAATTGTTGTAAACGGGCTCCAATACTGCTGGGAGGAAAATTGAAGGAAAATGAACAAAAATGGTGATATTTGACATTTACATTGAAAATAGAAAGTAATTTACAGATAAAAAGATCGAGAAATAAAACAATTAGGAGTATTATTTTGTTAATACTAATAAAATATGATAAAATTTTGGATGAAATAAAATATGATAACTTTTTTGATGAAACTCAAAAATAAAAAATATTTTTTTATAAGATAGAAGATGAAATACCTAAAATATGAATAAGTAATACATACATAATTACATAATTAATTAATAAAGAATATATGAAATGTCCTTTTTCAATCAACACTAAATAAGATAAATGATGAGATCAATATTTTAATTAATGAGAACATACACAAAAAAAAAGACGAGAGGATTGAATTGGGATCCACCAGAAAAATTACAAATGAATAGATAGGCTGAATTAAAAAGTGATGTTGCATAGGTTTGATGATCCCATGATCTTGTTCATGGAATGTCCCTCTTCAACCAATAAGCCAAGAAATTGAGTGCAAATAATTGGACGACGTGAAAATAAATATTTGGTTTTGTAGTAAAGTAACTCTCTCTAAATTAAAAAGTGATGTTGCGTAGGTTCAAACCACGACCTCATACATAAAATGTTACTCTTCAACCAGTAGGCCAAGCAGTTGTTCATGACATAATTGGATGACGTGGAAGTAAATGGTTGATTTCGTCGTCCTTCAAGATCATAAGGTTCGAACCCCCGACGTCCAGCATGGACGTGTCACGGTGCAACCATCAGGCCAAGCAGTGAGTTTGTACTAATCTGACAACGTGGTCGAAAATGATTGGTTTTGTAGTTCTTCAAACTCTCTCTTATATATATTTGATAAACTAGTAAAAGCAGCTCGGATGTAACCCGAGCCCAACAAATAAGTTTGATTGGTTTTACACTCCTATTCATATAATTAAATTTAAATTTAAAGTATGATACTTCATTTATTTCAATTTATTTGTCCGTTTTTTAGTTCATCTAGAAAAGATGTCTCTTTCTTCTTCTTTTTTTCGACAACTTCTAAAATTTAACTCGTCGCATGACATGTTGCTACAAGATTAAAGAACATTTTTGATACATTTGAGTCAAATAATTTGACATATAATTTTCTTACCAAATTAAATAGGAGTAATTAATTAAAATGGAGACAATATTTAGTTTGGTTATAAAATTAATTAGTCACGGGCCCAACATATGTTTTTTTTCTTGATTTATGCGACACTGATATATATTTTTTATATATTTAATAAAAAATTTAAGCTAGTAATTATTGCGACTTATAATATATTTTATGTTAATTTTGAATAATACATGTTACTTATATTGTTTCAATTTATGTTGCACATATAAATTTTGCAAGTCAATCAAAATTTTCTCTATTTTAAAAAATATTTTAAATTAATAATTGTTGTAATTTGTAGCATATTTTACATAAATTTTAATAATATATGTTACTCTCGCTGCCCCAATTTATGTAGCACAAATCGACAATTACTATGGCGGTCTGATGGGCATCGTTATCTATTGTCACGATTCAAAATCTGGGTGTGATGACACTCACCTAACCCACCAAGGCGAGTCGGTCCAAACCTGAACGACCCAATACAATAACAAAGCAGAAGGTAAATAGTCTAATAGCTTGTTTGGATGGTGGTTATTGATGGTATGGTATGGTATGGTTAGTAAGAGAACCACATTTGTTTTGATTGTTTCATTAATTATGTGGTATGGTATGGTTTTGTTTCATGGTTCTGTAACCATGAAAACCCTCACTTTTTGAAACCACCAATTTGGTGGTATCCCATGGTTCTCTTATTTTGTTTCCAATTATACCCTTATTTAAATTTAAATAATTCTAATTTATCCTTTTTCCTTTACTATTTATTAAACTTTACTCTAATATAGGTACTACTTTTGTATTACTTATTTTTCTCCGTATCAACTTTTGAAATTTCTTTTCCGCCTCCCGTCTTTTCTTTCACGTTTTAGTCTATTTTTTCAGGTTCATTTTTTTAAAGTTTTTTTTTTATTTTCTTGTGTTATTTGTTTGGATTGGAAATATATTAGTTTGTATGTTTCCCTACTTAATTCTATATATTAATTTTTTTAAATGTTATTAAAAAAATATTGATAAATTTAATATTTATAATAATTAAGGAAATTTTTGTAAATTTTCAAGTTACGATACAGTACCATACAGTCAAATCAAACAACAAATTATCATTAAACAGTAGCAATCCATACAGTCTATCCAAACATTGGACAGTACAATAGTGTACAATACCATACCATACCATACATTATGAAACCATGACAAACCACCATCCAAACAAGCTGTAAGGTTTTAACTAAATATAAGAAGAATCAAAACTACGACCATCCCAGAACTGGCGTCTCATGTACAAGCCTCTAATGATAGAAATGCTCAAATGATAATACAAGTCACAATGTCTAGTTCTTAAATAGAACAAATCATAAAATAGAATCCTCAAAGACCTGCTGAAAAGACAAGCAGCTACTCTCAAGTGATCCAGAAGCTTGATCCTGCAACAAGAAGTCTAGCAAGAGGGATCGGGCTCACATCCTACAAAAATGTAGCAAGGGGTGAACACTAAACACACGGTGCTCAATAAATAGAAACTAACTTAAAGTAAAGGAATGAAGAACACGAGTGTTCCTAGCCACCCAACCATATACCATCGAACCGCACACCTGCACTCAGAAAAGTCCCAGCACAAGAACAATATACATATATATACACATAAGAAGTGGATGAAAGAGTCCACAGATAACAAATATATCAATTCAAGCCAAATCTCACAATATACAAGGTATAGTGATCTTTCCGTTCCAAGCTTATAGTCAAATCTCTAACCCACAAGTAATGTTCAACAATAATACCTCCAATATCTACTATGCTCAAGTACAACATGATACAAAATTTACATTCTTATATTACAATAAATTCTCAATACCAAATCACAAGTCAATGCATATATTGCCCTAACAATCACTTTCATTCCACGGAGTAATTTCACAATTTGGTCTAATTCTCAATATTATCAAGTTCAATTTAGCCAACAACATATATCACAATCTTTCAACAATTCAATCTCAACTATGTACAAAAATTCCAAGCATTCGACACATCTCACATGGTACATATAACAATTTCAAGAAAGGGATGATATGAAATGGAATGGATGCTATGAAATGTAAATAATGCGATGCAATGTCAAGTAATCATGATGCATATCTGTCCTATGACACACATTCACTGATGTCACAATCCTAAAATAATGTGATGACACTTGCTCAATTCCACTAGAACAAGTCAGCCTAAACCCAAGGACAAGTAGAAATAACATGCAGAAGTACTAAATAAAGTAGATAACTAAAAGGAAAATCTTCACAAGCTTAAATACCATCCAAGGATTGATTGTCACGTGTACAAGTCACTAGCAATACAGAAAACTAAAAGAAGTACAAGTCTGAACTGTCTTTCTTCTTGAATAGAACAAAGCATAAAGAAACAGGAACAAGAGAGTCAGTTAGATGACAAAAACTATCTCTCTAAATCTTCTGGGTAGCCTCGGATGAACAAGAAAAAATACTACTCACTGTCCGGGCTCAGAACCTACACAAGTGTAGAAGCAAGGGGTGAGTATCAAAAGAAACATGTTACCTAGCAAGTCAACTAACAAAACAAGTAAATTCAATAGAATACACAAACTCCTATCATCTCAACCGACCTCCACAACTATAACTTGCATAGAAAATCAACCCAGCCTATCAACATATAATACATAATAAAGATAGTTTTTCACAATACCACAATTAAAAATCACAAGCCACAACTCACAAGTGATAATACAATGAATCACAGGAATCACATCATGTCACACAAGAATATGCAAGGATGAGATGCAATAAATATGCAGTAATCGCTAGCAATGACCTCATCATCATAATATCACTAGCAAAGATCTCAGTATCACAATATCACCGACAATGATCTCGATATTACAACATCACTAGCAAAGATCTCAGTATCACAATATCACCAGCAATGACCTCGGCATCACAATATCACTAGCAAAGATCTCAGTATTATAGTATCATCGACAATGACCTCGGCATCATATCTCGACCGGTAAAGACCTCAGTCCTAATTTTTAACTATCTCACTCATATCAATATCCAGAACCAATACAAGTGTGTGTGACACAGAATGAATGAACATGAGATGAAGTTCACAAACAAATTCACTCATAATCACCAATCATAATAATATATCTTAATATAGAATTCTCATCACTTAACCACATTTTCAATTCAAATGCTACAACACCATATCAACTCACATTTACATTTAATCACTCCATTTTTTATAATCTCACAAATATTTCATACATCGCACATAGAAGAAAGGATAATTTGCGAATTCTACCAGAATTATAAAGTTTTGAAAGTTCACTTGCCTTAGTCGAATCATGATCAATCAAATACTTGAGCCTTCCCCTTTTGAATAGAATCCATAGCACCACGATCTAATGAAATAAGAATTCACAATTAAATTTTGAAAGAAACAACACCCATATTACTATATGTCTAGCCTAGATCCAAAAACTAACCAATTTCATAATCAATTTTCAAAATTTCAAGCCTAAGATTAAGTTTTAATTACTCCAAATATCATAATCTAAAATATATTATTCACAAATTTATAGTTAGAATCACTATTCAACCTTCCATTCTATTAAGTTGAATGAACATGGAATGAACAGATATGCTAGGCATATTGTTCGTCACTATGTGAAGAATTCTTAGCAAATCCCTTGTAACTTGTAATAAATTTTCACGTGCCACCTTGAAACAATGTCAAGAACAGAAAACTTAGACTATATCTCACCATTAGAAAATTAATTAAATCACTTCACATGACAAAATAAAATGAACTTAAACTAACTTAACATTCAGCATATTTGTGCTTTGGCTTCAAATTAGCATTCTGTTGGTGACTTTGACAAACCAAACCATCCAATTAAATCACTTGCTACAAATCATATTAAAACAAAAGCAAAAGATATGATATCTAGGGACAAGCCAACCGTGCCGCAACCCCAACTTTAATATATTAACAATATATTTCCTCCAACAATTAACATGTAACCACAATATTCACTTATTCAATTGCTTACCTGAAGCAATTCAGTGTTTGAGGTGTTGGCGGACGTTCTTCGTCGTCCAAACCCTCGCTCCTCTTTCTTTATTTTATTTTTTCAAACTAATTACATACTAAAAGTGTTAAATTATACTAACCTAGTTTTAGTTAATATGATATAAATGATCTAGAATTTTAATTAAATTATCATTTTCACCCATCAACTAATTCGACTATCTAAATTTACCCTTCAACTTAGTAACAGAAATTATCAAATAGTTCAAAGGACTCCTTTAAAATTTACGAGAATGATATTTGAAGAAAGCAAGAGGACTTGTTTTCGAAATGACCTAACAGGTCATTACAACTGATAACCTCAGACCGGAACCCATGGGGACCACACATGGACCATGTATCCGCCGAAACCATTTTTCTCTGACTTTTCATTTCTTTTCTTTGTCCAGCCGGAACCATTTCTCTTCGGCTTTTTATTTCTTTTTTTTCTAGACGAAACCATTTCCCTTCGGCTTTTCATAAAAAATGGAACATCAAACACATAAGTATCATATATCACAAGTATCACATACATAATCATGAATGCATGCAAGATGTCCCCTTTTATTCATAATTCATCAATCATTTCATTGTCTTTCAACATTTAAATCATCATTTTCACATTACGTAATAATCACAATATAACATAGTTCAACTCTTTCAATTGTCCTTAGTCATCATAGCTAAACAAATTCATCATTTGAGTTCTTACTTCACAAGAAATTAGTTTTACAATTTCCAACAACATCTCAATATATGCATTTAGCTCAACATTTCACATAAGGGATTCAATGGATAATTCCATGCAATATAATTTAAAGTTCAACAATCAGAACATCATGAACACCTTCACACTATTAATAATGGCATCACAAGCTTATTTCACAATATTACTTCACAAGTCTAAGTTGACAACAATGGACATTATCTCAAAATTCAAGTCATACATGTCATCATTTCCACCTTCCCATTACCCAAATCATATCCACTAGAATAGTTCACTAACCCCCAAGTTTCACATTGAAAGAAAATACTAAGTTAAAATCAACTCAACAAGGGTTATGGTCCACTTACTTCAATCAATAACTAAATCAATCAAAAACTAGATAGTCTACAAGTTCACAAGTATTCACAATCTTATAATTATTTCACAAGTCAAAGATTTACAATATTTACAATTATCCAATCCAAAATCCCATGGTCGAAGCCTATAATAGTATAATTCTATCCCATTTCATGCCATAATCATCCAAACCCACATGCATGGTTCAATAATTCTTAACAAAAGGTTAGAAGTCCACTTGCCTTAATTGAAGTCTCAATCAACTCAAATCCAAGCCTTTTCTCCTTCTACAATACTCTAAATCACCACAATCTCAAAGGTCGAACCACAAACTAACAAATCAGATGAATAAATCCACAAAATCGACTCCAAATCATCAAGCCACTATCAAGAATGAGATATAAGCACCAAAAGGAGTCAATTGATACTCATATTGATAGGAATTCAATTTGGGGTTAAATGGTCAAAAATTAAGTTATTTTTTGAAAATCTTGAATCTGAAAATTGAGCTCAAAACTAGGTTCTCCACGAAAATGAAGTTTGTGGGTTAAAATCCTATAAAATTTGAGTAGAAATTGAGGGAAAAATCATCATTTAATGTTTGAATCGTGTTTTTGAAAATCCATAAAAATTGGAGGCTTGAAACCAAAATTTTCAAGTCAAAATCATAATTTAAATATAAAAAATAAAAGAATTTATGTTTAGAAAGCTTACCCAAATGAAAATTCATGAAAACTCTTCCTTAAAGTTACATCTTCAAGCTTTTAGATCTCCAAAAATGGAAGAAAATCATGTAGTAGTCAAAATGGGGAAGAAAGAGTAGTTTTGTGACACCCCATCACTCTATTGTTACATGTACCCATATTTCAAGACTCATTCTTACATGTGGAGTGTGTATTAGGGTCACAAGAGACATCTAACACTTAGACAAGTTTAAAACATTCCTATAAATTGAGTTTATAGTGATAGATTATACAAGGGTCAACTTTAAATGATCATAACTCTTTGCACACAAAGAATTAGGTGTCCCATGACTTACAAAATAAAATCTCATTTTGAATTAGATTTACAACGCCACTAGTTTCACCTCATTTAGAGTTCGGAGTCAAAAGTTATGATCATTCTACTAAACACTGCCAGAGTAGAGTAGTTCCATGAAACCACATACGGGTCGTGAATCGAAGTATGACCCGTAAAGTTAGATTTCGTGGAAAGGTTCAGAAAATTAAATTTTAGCCCCAAACTTCACGAAACCATATACGGGTTGTAAAGCCTTTTAGGGTCATGGATGGGTCTCGTGAAACGTTCCAGTAACCTCAAAAATGTGCCCAAATGTTTATGGAAGTGACCACGAGTCGTGGAATGTTCCACGGGCCATAAAAGGTCTCGTGGATGACTTTTTACAAATTGTTCTAAAAGGTTATTTTAGTTTTTTTCCACCTTTTTAAAGCCTAGATTCCACATTTTTATACCTAAATTAAGCCCTAACCATATCAATTGGTTATTTTTATGCTAAATCACCTCCTCCAAAATGTAGGACAAGGTTTCAAGAGAGAAAAAGGCTAGGGTTTGAAGAGAGAACTTGAGGATTCTTCCAAGCTACTCCAAGATTAAAACTTCCAGGTATGTAAGGATAACTAAAACATGGATTTTGTTCTTCCATGTGTCCCATAACCTGAGTCGATGGAACTGATGATTAATTGAGTCTTCCATGGATGTTTCGTGAAGAGTTTTCTTAAATTCAAACGTATATCTATATAATTTGCGTGAATTATAATTTTTATGAATTAAATACTAGAAATTGATAATTTTTCTTTTCTACATGAACCCTAGACTAAATTCTTATTATCTTTACATATTGCATTTACATGAGTATGCATGAGAAAAATTTGAACATAAAGAGTCTATAGAATCGTTAAATGCTTTAACCTTATTATTGTTTCTTGAATGCTATGAGTTCAAATGATGCATGATTGAGTCTTTATGAGTCAACAACTGAACCTTAAAAGAATGTAACCAAAGAATTGATGATTGATGTGATGAACTGAGTTGACGAATGTCCAATGAGACTAGATGAATGAGTTAACCATAGAGTTGAGATCTTATGAGCATAATGAGTCTTGGGAGGCGTATTGAGCATCGAATTGAGTAAGAGTAAGTCCAACACAAACTCAATAACTACATTGCCAGCATAAGAAAGGATTGAACTGTAAAATCGGATGTTTCCTTATTGTCTCAAAAAGAGAACTTGATGTTATTATTATGGATCCACTGATGGAATGTCCTTTACCCTAGCAAGGTATTAGATGTATGTCACAACGACATCACTTCGTTGTATTATTACCAGCTCATAGGTGATGGTTCTCGATTAGAGAAACTCCCAAATAGGTCTTGATAGTACTCTGAGTGGATGAGATGATATGGTATATGAGTGGTCATTATCTAAATTGTATTTCTTACTTTAGACCCTTGACTTGGTGATTGAGCTTCATATTTCTTGAGTTGAGTTATTTTGTATTGATGTTATTTTTGTCTTTACATGTTTGATTTTGTCATTTTACATACCAGTACATTTTACATACTGACGCCTATTTGGGCCTTCATCTTTTCATGATGCAGAGACAAGTACTAGCAATCATTAACAGATGCTCCGTTGAGGACCTAGTTACGTTCAGTTGATGTGGTGAGTCCTCCCCCACTTCCAGAGGATACTATGTTTCTTTCTAGCTTTAAGTTTAGACTTGTTTTATTTCATTTTGAGGTAGCCATGGACCTATCATTAGCACCAGTTAATAAGATATTTAGAGGCTTCATAGACCAGACTCTCGAGTTATGTTTTGATGTTATTTCTGACTAACGTTTTTCGCACTAGTCTTGCTTAGTTAATGGATAGATTATTTGGCCTTTAGCCTTCGATTTTCGTATTATCATTGCAGTTCCTTGAGTATTCTTTATCATTGATGTCTTCCACTATTAGAATGTGATTGAACGAATGTGATGAGACCGAGTGGTTCACTTGGGGGCTAGCAATAGTCTCTGAGTGTCGGCCACGCCAAGGGTACCCTCCCAGGGCGTGATAATTTTCTGCAAATAAAATAAAAGAAAAAATGAGTTGTTGACCCATTGACCCACGTTGACCATGGTCAACTTTCATTAACACCCTTCCAAACACACTTGTTGACCTACGAAACTCATCCATAACTATATAAATGTGAACCAAATATGCAACCCTATCGGAAATGACACTTCGGACGCAATGGAATTATCATAATTTGCATTAGAGATTTTTAACTTCAAATATTGACCAAGTCAAACCTATGATTTGAATTCAACTAAAAATACAACTTTGGGTCCAAAATCTCCATTTTAACTCCAAATTCAAATTCGTCAGTTCTTCTAGACCACATTACTCATTTCAGAGCTAATGAGATCAACAAAATTGCATTCTGACACATGAAACTGAAGATGTCCTCAAAACTCAAAATTTCAAACTTTAAGCCTTTAAAAACTCTTTCTTCGTCAAACTCCAATTTTCACAAGGTTTTTGAAATCCAACTTTTTAACTTATCCAAAAATGATTCACAATAATTTTTTGAAAGATCAAAATGGTAATTTCATCAAAAATGCCAAAACTGACCTTCGAGGTCATTGCATATATTTCACTATTTCGTTGGGTTTCATAGAGTCTTTGCATCTTTATCTATTCCACTATTTCGTTGGGTTTCATAAAGTCTTTCTCTTCGATAATCTGCAAGCCACTTTCCTTGCTGCTGGGTTTCAAAGCGTCCTTCTCTTCGACATACCTGCAAGCCCGCTTTCCTTGCTGCTTTGCTCTTTTTCCATACTTATTTGATGTTGTCTACTCCCGATTTCAAAATTCATGTTTTCCTACTTCTATGAATTTAGTTTGGGTTTCTTGGTGAAAACTAATTTTGAGGCTAAAGTTTCTTTATAAACCTACAATAATGGAAGTATATGAAACCTCACCAAAAACCCATCAGAAATAACTTTCGTTTTTACAAGACAAACCCACATGCAAATAGGCAGAACCAAAAGACAAAATAATAGCAAGAAAATTTTTCCCGCATAAAAAAGGAAGTGATTGGAGTGAACCCACAATCACTGGAAATGAGTAAAAAAGATTTTCGAGCTAAAGCTATTTATATGGCGCACCATTGGTGGAAAAATGTTGCTACACTGTGTTGCGCTTCCCTGTGCTTCTATATTTCTCCTTTTTTTGTTAAGCTATTCGGGAATAAATTAGTTCCGTGTAGGAGTTGCACCAAAATTTTTCCTTTTTGACGATATTTTTGTGTTCTTCACTTAAAATGTGCTCAAACAACAATTAAAAAAGAATAGTTGTGGTACACTTTCAGATACTTTGTATTTTTTATATATAAGAAGTTAAGCTTTGATACTATCTGCAAGATATGACCAAAATTTGGACATATGCATAATATTTGTGATCTTCTTTGCTGAACTGAAGCAGTTTTCTTATCAACTATTGAGCCTTTTTTTTAAAAATAAATTGACTATGAATATATTGTATTATTTCTTTTGTTATATCACATACAACAACAATCTAAAAGAAAATCTTACAAAAAAAACTCTCATGAACTGTGTAGGTCATGATAGGTTTCTTGTTACTGTAAATTTGGACTGTCCGCGAGTTTGAACTACTTGTAAGCCATGCCTAATTATGTAATAAACAACATGTCTTATTTAACAATTATATGGTTTGTTTACATGATTGCATATTATGTACAATCACTAAAAGTTTCTTTACATGACTTTTTTTAGAGAATCTCATTTTTCCCTATCGGTAGGAATTATTATCAAGAGATATGCCTAAAGATAAAAAGCCTATCAGTACACTTTCATCCTCATTAGATGAAAGCCACCGATGCTCAACAGATAAAGCTTCTATGGCCAAAAAAAACGATATGATATACATAGGCAATTGCCCTCTGATAAAAGAGAGACGCTTCTTCTGCAATGACGAACTAGATATCGAGAATCATACAATCGAAATCTTCTAAATGATTCTGTTGCTTCTGCCAAAAATGAGGAATTACCATTATCTTATGCTTGACGTCGATTAACTAGCCAGAGAAGCATTACTATTATGGAAATACCACCTCGCCTTCAAATAGGTTTGCTCGATATAATAAATATTTTCAACATGGTTTGTTTTTAACCAAATGTAATTATCATCAGTTGTTAAATATACCATGCTTCTTATTTTAGACAATAGTTCTTCCGTTAATACTTCTGTGCCTGATCTGGACAAAGGAAAGAACATAATTGACTATTGTTCTTGCACTTTTCAAATAGGTAAGTTGCATATGTATGCTGTTAATATTTGATTATTTTTATAAGAAATATTTTCAGCATGATTTGTTTTTAGCTAAATATAATTACCATGATGTTAAATATACCATGCTTCTTGTTTTAGGCAATAGCTCTTCCATTAATACTTTTGCAGCTGCTCTGGACTAAGGAAACAACATTATTGGTTGCTGCCCTTAAACTTTTGAAATAGGTAAGCCACATATGTATACTGCTAATTGTAATCATTTAAAATTTATTAGATATGAATTTTAAAATAATTCAAAATATATTAAATTTATGAATATATTTGTCATGATCCGGAAGTAGGGCCTAGATGTGACGTGGTGAATGAGGATCCGAGATCCCTCAATCAAGTCATCTTAGCATCGACTTACACATCATCGGTTCGGAAGTGCGTAATTTAACAAAGAACACATAATACTAAGAGATTTCGGGGCTTTGGACTCAAGCTATGAGGATGTCATTCGGAAAGGGATTTTCATGAATCACATAACACATAGCAATTACGTTCTAAGGGGCGGGTAAGTATGACTCAAGTTATGGGGGCAAGAAGGGACTTGGGACTTTCCACATAAGCACATTCTCATTAAAACACATCTCAATAGCATAAACATAAGCATAAGCATAAACACCTCTTCCTTGCATAATACATAGTCAAAATATCTCAACTAGTCACATAGCATAATCGTACGGGAGTCTTTGTAATGTCTAACAATGCCTCTACTCTAGAATAGGGCGGGGGCCAAGACATGTCCCGGGCTCACCCTCAAAGTAAAGAAGTGGCAACATACATAAAGGTAGATAGAGGGTGGATATTGTCCTTGGAACATAGGACTCACCACTAATGATACTCAAAGATCCAAATCAACCATCAAAAGATGGATAAATGTCATCTCCGACCCCTACATGGTTAAGTCATGTAGATAAATAGTATGGGTAAGCACATATAATGCACTACGTATGTGGGTATACAATGCATATGAACATGATCGACCTATACACCAATGCTAGATGACAAGGGCACATATATAGAAAGAAAATTATAAGAAGAGATAGTATATCAATATGCCATGAAATCCATGATGCATGAATGCTTAATTATATAAACATAATGGGAATGGGACCTTAACCGACATTAGACCAAGTGAGCTATAATTTGGAACTCCGTCATCTACCGCACAATGGATAAAGAGGTAACCTACTTGCCAAAGGTATATCCTTTCATAACATCATCATCTCATAAGAGGCATAAACATAACCTATTTGGCGCATAGTTTGACGGAAAGGAGTATGGACCCTTGGGGATAGTTCACGCTAACATCCAATCCCTCAGTGCTAAGCCATCATCCCACAAGAATATATATGCATATATATATACATGCTTTTGAAAAGAGGACAAGTAATTTGACATCATAACCACGCCTAACTGGGCTTAAAAGCCAAAATCACTTTCTTTACTTTCATGCATACGCGACTAAAAAGTCAAAACATTCTTCATGTCATACTCTCATGCATAGGAATAACTCCATACTTACATAGATATGAGAAAAGAGTATAGACCCTTGCGTATAGTCCACGACGACTCTAGTCTCAATCCTATGCGCCTTTAAACATTCTCATATGGTGTAAACACCCATCATCTAATCAAAAATCCATATCATAGACATAGTGTGATCACAACTTAGTCATACCCATTCATAGCTTGAAAACATAGTCATAAACATCTTTGGGACTTAACCCACAACAAAAGCTTCATAAAAACCATGTACATGAATGCAAATGTCATGAATGATGAATAAATAACATGGGTAATAGATATCAACATTTAAATTATCATAATAAAATAGATTCGTAATTAAATTATAATAAAATCAATAATTAAAATCATAATTCATACTACCCATGCTTGAATTGAAGAATTAAAGGGACATGCATATTAAATCTTCAAATTCTCAATGTAAATCATGATAATTGAACTTAAATCACTTAAAAATCATGTAATAAGTACAACCCATACATCAATTTAATTAAATCATCAATAATTTAAAAAACCCAACTTCAAAGTAAGCATAATTTCATGAAATCAATTGAAAAAAAATAATTTTAGGGTTTCATGGTTGAAAGGAGCCATGAATAAATTCCCATATACCTTGATTACCAAAAACCTTTAGAGAGAAGAGAGATTAAAGAAGAAGACTCCTTGAATTTCAATTCCAACCTTCAACCCACACCTTGAAGAGAGTTTGAAAAGAGAGTGTTCGAAATAAATTCCAAGTGTTTGAGAGGATTTGAATTTGATGAAGGTGTGTAGGCTAAATTCAGGGGTTTAGAAAGTCTAAAACATCCCTAGGAATATCCAAAATTACAATTAAACTATTAATGAAATGGGTAAAAAAAACTGGAAACGTCACCTTCAAACATAGCTAAACAAATCGTGTAGTGACTCACGACCCGTGAGCTCCACCTTAAGGCTACACTCAAAGACGATAAACCATTATTGCAACAGATTGGAAAGTTTTGAAATGACACCTACACAGTCAACTACACAGACCGTCAGGTGTCACACGGACCGTGACCTCCCTCGTAAAGCTACACTCAGAAAATGATTGGCCAATGAAGATCTGAGACGGTGATCCCATACTTAGAAAAACTTTTCTCCTGCAAACATACGGTCAGTCTCACGAGCCGTGAGGCTTCACATAGACTGTGAGGTGGTCCGTGGAGCCTCACTTGGTCCAGGTCCTTAGTTTGCATTCTTCACATGGATTGGTTCATGGTCCATGAGGCCTTACACGGTCCCTGAACCCCACCTTCTCGTTGACGCGATTTTTAGAACGTTAAGTTTTTACGTAGAAACAATCCTTAGGTCAAGGCCATCCTGAAACACCTTACCATGCCTCGTGAAAGGTCACACTAGCTGCCTCACAGACCATGAGGTGAAACACGGCCCGTGAAGCCACCATGAGCCAGTGCCTTCGCTGAAATTTTCAAAAACAGATTCCCCTGCAACCAGTCTTACCAAAAAGGCCATAATGTCTTCATCCGAACTCCGAATTGAGTGAAACTAAGTGTGTTGGAAATAAAAATCAAAGAGGTTCAATTTAATAGATCATGGCCCTCCTAGTTCTGGTTGTACTTGAGATATGGCCATTTAAAATTGGTACTCCCATAAGACGTCAAGAAAAGGTTAACCAATACGATTTCTTTGATTACGAACTATCAAGAGAGACTCGTAAAGCTCATTAACCCACCATGGTAGTTTCCCGTTAGACCTCAATAAACATCACAATGTTTAAAAAAAATTTTAGTTGTTATATCATCACCCCCTTGGGACTGTTCATCCTCGAATGGGCTAGAGCAAGGATGGAAAGGTTTGACTTACACAAGAAATGTTTCAACATAAAACATAATGAATCATTCATCATTTAAAAATTATAAATTCATTTAAAACTCAATTCAAAATATTATTCAAACTATTTTCGTGCACATGTATGCATGTCATGCCATGGAACTCAAGATGTAAAGAATTAGGACTATTCGGAAAGGATAGGACCTAGAAACTTAGGCTTGAGTAGATTGGCAGAGATGGGGATATTGCTTCATCATGTCTGACTCGGCTTCCCATGTAGAACTCTCCACATGTTGGTTCCTCCAAAGTACCTTAACCAAAGCCACCTCTTTGTTGCGAAGCCGTTTCACTTGCTTATCCTAGATTTCAACCAGTACCTCTTCATAAATCAAGTTCTCCTTAACCGTAACACCCTTCAATGGTACAATCGCCTTAGAGTCACCAACCAACTTCCTCAACATGGACACATGGAACACCAGATGAATATAACTCATACCCGAAGGAAATTCCAATATATAAGCCATATTGCTAACCCTCTTAACAATCTCACATGGTCCGACATACCGAGGACACAACTTATCCTTTTTACCAAAATGCATAATACTTGTAACAACCCAGAAATTTTAAACCTTGTAAGATTGATTAAAACTGGTTTGGACCTATTTTGTTTGGTAACTGACCTTCACGAATCCCTCTTGAGTGTCTGTATTCAAAAGAAATCTTCATTGGTTAAGTGTGTTTGATATCTTCTAGAAGTACTAATTTTAAAGGGACATGTATCTTAGTATGGGATGAACTTTGTAGTCCATGACCCATTAAAACGAATCTCCTTGAATTAACTTTCTAACGCACTTAGTTTCACTTGATTTGGAGTTCGGATGTAGAAGTTACGACCTTTTTAGTGAGACTTCCTAACAGGGACCCAATTCTAGAAAGTTGGCTAAGGCACTGCCTCACTGTGGTCTTACAGGCTGTGTGTGGCCTCACGATCCATGAGGCAGTCCTTGGAATGTTGTTAGCCAGTAGCTAAGGTCTAAGTCAAGGGAGGCTCCATGGTCACACGGTCTGTGTGAAGCCTCATGGCTCGTATGGCTGGCCATGTGGTTGCGAGGGGTGAATTTTTCTAAGTATGGTATCTTTGTTTGACAAGCCAATTCTGCAAGTGTGGCTTCACGAAGGAGGTTCACGATCTGTGTGGTCCATCACGGTCCGTATAGTTGACTGTAAGGGTGGTATTCCAGTTTTCACATCTGTTTTGCTTCTAGCTATTGTTTCAAGTGAAGTTTCACGGAAGGAGCTCACGGTTTGTGTGGGCCCTCACAGTCCGTGTAGTTGACCGTAAGGGTGGCTTCCCAATTTTTACTTATCTGTTATGACAATGGTTCATAGTTTTCAAAGTGTCGCCTCATGGGAGGGGCTTACGGTCCGTGTAGATGACCATGTGGGTGTCGTCTCAGTTTGTCCTCTTCGATTCCACTTGGTTCACTTCCAAGTCCAGGCTCACGGTTGTAACAACCCAAATTTTTTATAAAACTCCTTATGGTTGGTCTTTTATGATGTACTAATTGTCATGGTTGATTTTTGGTAGCCACGGGTTGAGTTTAAGAGGCCGAACGCAAAACAGATCATTTGGTGGCCTAGAGAGGCCATTTGGACGGTAGACTTTGAGCTTTCATAACTTTTGATGCAGGTTGAAACGTGTAGGATTCTATATATAAAATTGAATCTCTTTGAGTTATCTTCGCAACGCAACTGGTTTCACTCAATTCGGATTTTAGATGAAGAAGTTATGACCTAAACAGTGGGACTTCCTGAAATTCGGAAGACATTGGAGATAGGCCCTGAAAAGAGGCCAAGCACAGGACCACGGTCCGTGAAACTTGTCACGGTTCATGTGGGGCTCCGTGTGAAGGTCCAATGAGCTAGGGGTGGCAAGGAAACACCCCATGGGATAAGTCTTAGGCCACAGACCACCCCACGGTCCGTGAGCCATTTGACGGGCCGTGAGGTGTACCTTCAATTGTTCCAGTGGCTTGGCTTGGCTTGGGAGTTGATTCTGGAGAAAATTGTGGCTCCACGTACCAGTAGACGGTCCGTATGAAGCCACACGGTCCGTGAAACCGCCCGCCAAGTGGTCCAGAAAGTCTTCTGAGAGTTCGTGTTGAACTTTTGGCTAAGGAAATTTTGATGGGAAGTTGAACGACCAGTGAGCCATATGACGGGCACTGTAGCACCTCCATGTGACTCTACTTAGAGTTGAAAAGTCCATTTCATTAATGGTAATTTCGTGATTTATTATTTCCCCAAGTCCCTTTTAGGTATCCTAAGGTCTCCTAAACCCCTAAATCAATCCCCAAACCCTCATTCATCTATTCTAAGTCTCCCACATTCACTTTGGGAATTCTAAAATCCTCTTAGCCTCCATTGAAGAAAGTTTGAAGAATTTGGGGAAGACAACCTTG
>JBCEWC010010190.1:0-17918 GCA_038996855.1 Solanum aculeatissimum | reverse complement strand
TGGATTAGGGTTCTTGAGAGAAAATGTGTCTAAGTATGGGAGAGGTATTTTGGAAAAATGTTTTAGAGATGGGAATTTAATTAATGCTACATAGGAAATAAAATATGTCCTTGGAAAAATGGGTCCAACACTTAGAAAAAAAATAAGGCTTATGAACAGTAAATTTTCTCTATGGAAATTGCATTTTCTGCACGGATGGATTTTATGTGCTAAGAGATATGACCCTCCAAAGTAGACCCTCGAAAAAGGCTTCACTTGGAAATTTTGGATTTTGATATGGTTGCTATAAAATTTGGGTTAGACCCATTTCCCACTCAATTTGACCCCCTAAGCAAGAATATGAAGTCGGATTTTTGAAAAATAGAATGGATTTTTAGATATAGCTAAAACAAGTTTCCGGTAACTTCCGAAGCACATTTTTAGGAATTTTTTGGGTCGTTTCATCCATATCCACTATAATATACTTGTTCCCATGATAGCTAACGAACAGGCCCATGAAGACTATCTCCCAAACATTAAATAATTTGACCACCATAATAGAGTTTAGAGGGAGCTCGTGCTTGCAGGAAACACCACCTTCTCTTTGGCATCTATCACACACCTTGGCATAGTTATGAGCATCCCGGTGGATGGTTAACCAATAGTAGCCATACTGTTAGATCTTATGTAC
Source organism: Solanum aculeatissimum (assembly GCA_038996855.1). NCBI lineage: Eukaryota > Viridiplantae > Streptophyta > Magnoliopsida > Solanales > Solanaceae > Solanum > Solanum aculeatissimum. The sequence continues at coordinate 17,248 of JBCEWC010010190.1, read as the reverse complement.
TATCTCGATTCCACTAGAATACCCATTATTGATGACGAATGACAAGCATCCAAAATGCTCATCACCTTAACCTCGAGAATGCAACAATAAATAATCCCATCTGCACAAACCTGAAACACGAATGAATCATCCCAAAAATACTTCTTCACATCAGACATAAACTTACGATGATGGTGAGAAGTCAAATCTAGTGGCACCATATAACTAACAAGGTAGTTCACAAAATCCATGAACCATGGTATTGGATCATGCGATGCTACCAATACTTTCTCATCAGGGAACAAATAATCAATCTCCACTCCATCATTGAAGTTTTGCATCACTTCATCCTCAAGCCTAGATAGGTGGTCTGTAACCTGATTTTCTATCCCTTTTTGGTTGGTCACCTCAAAATCAAACTCTTGGAGAAGTAGTACCCATCGAATCAATCTCAATTTCACATCCTTCTTTGCCATCAAATACCTCAATGTTGAGTTGTCAGTTTGTATAATGACTTTGGTCCCCAAAAGATATGATTTGAACTTCTCAAATACAAAGACCACTATAAGTAACTCCTATTCACTGATAATGTAGTTTTTGTATGTTGTATTTAGGGCTTTACTAGTTTTTGTATGTTGCATTTAGGGCTTTACTATAAGTAACTCCTACTCCTACTCCTTAGGCACTTTGTAAACCTCTCTCATGTAGTTTTGATTGAATCACCCGGCAACTGCTTAAAGTTATTGATTTGGTCCTCCATCTTTAGTTTTTTTGACCTAAAAAAGAATCTCTCCAAAAAGGCCTTTCATATTTCCACCCAGCTGGTGAATGAACTCTGTGGGAGCTCTGATAACCATACTGTCATCTCGCCTGTTAGAGACAATGGGAAAACACAGAGCCCAACAATATCTATAGACAGATTTTAGTTCCCCATCATTCTCTTGCAGATGAAGATGGCATTATGTAGATGGTTATGAGGATCCTTTGAGGGTAGGCCGACGAACAATCCTCTATTTTGCAGCATTGAAGTAATCCACTCAAAATGAAATTTTTTTTGTCATCCGATAAAGGAGGTAACACAATCGCTCTGGTGACATCTACTTCCATAGGGTCAAGCCTATAGTGATTCCATGTGTTAGCCGCGGCTTGAAGATCCTATGGTAGTGGATTCACATCCTCAAGTGGTGGTGGATCATTATTATTCTAATTCAGTGTTTTATTTACGATATTATTTGCATCATTGTTCACATTATTTTGGGTCATTCTTCTCAATGTCTTCTGGATCTCAAGGTAAAATGGAGTAAAGAGATTGGCTTGACTACAAATGTTTTGCATACACTACACTTGTACGCTGAAATAAAACAAAAATAAAAAGAAATGTAAAATAAGAAAAATAAGAGTTAATTCAAAAATTACCCAAATTAAACTAGTCTAAAAGTTGTATTCCCCGGCAATGGTGCAAAAATTTTGATGTTTCCCAAACTACACCTCCATTTAAAGGATAAGTGGTCGTTGTCAACCGAGGTCAAGGTCGAACCCACAGGGAATATGGTTGAGTAATTTGAGTTGAAATAACCTACTTATCTCCCCCGGGGGGGATTTTATAATTGCAATAAGTAAACCTAAACTAGAAGCAAGTGCTGTAAAATCAGTGAGAGAAGTAACTAGGGTATTGTGTTCCCCATGAATTCCTAACTTAGTATCACCAAACAATCATAATCTCTTCTAGTGTGTACATGTAAAATGATATGTTATGTTTACCAAACCCTTTGATCTAGGTGAGAGGTAAATTTCATTACGTGATTTGATCCATCCCTGCAGCGTGACATTACTAACCCTTACCTTTTGTTCCAGTACAATCGCCCCTTTGATCCAGTTTGGTTGATTAGACGAGAGGGATCACATCGAATCCTGTTAACTACCTTTTTTACCTATTCCTTATCACTTTGATTCAATCGATAAGAATTAGGACAATTTCTAACATTGATCGTCCTTAAAATGCATTTACATCGAGGGGCATAATTAATACATGCATGCACATTTTCCAAGAATTATGGATTATCCCATTTTATCTTGTTAGTTCTTCATGGTTCCCACAATCCTAGTTGTGGATTTAGCTATGCATAGTCATTGTAGATGAAGAAATCATATTATAAAATTGCACAATTAAATACTTATAATGGCAAATTAAAAAACAACGAATTCAAATTCTATACAAGAAATCACGATGTAATAATCCCAATGTAAAAATTATAAACTATAAGTTCACAAAGTATTTCACTCCTCTCGTGTGTCTCTCTACTATTGTTTTCTATATCTGATACGTCCTCCTTACTAAAAACCCTAAGAAAATCTATTTATAATAACTAAAATGGGACTGCGCCTAAGATCAATCCTAACCTACTCGCCAAACCAGAACGAGAGCCAATCGGGTCGATCAGAATGTTACCAATCTAAAACGAAATAGGAAAACTGGATTTGGTAGCTTCTACAGATTAGGTTACGGGCCGAATAAGGAACCAAGGCTCATACATGGGCTTCGTACTTTGCAACTTCCAAAAATAGACTTCAATTCCATGAGACCTTCTTATAAACCGTCTTTTGAGCTACGACCCATGGAGGGTTTCATCCGATAACATTTCTGAAACTTTTTCAAATCTGATGCTTCAGGGATGAATCTATTTCATGACTCGTGAATACATCTATAACTCGTCTGACAGTTCGTGGATGTGACATTTGAAATATGGTCCTTCACTGGATCTAACTCACGAAATAAACCTACGGCTCGTGGATTTAACCATGGCCCCTATAGTTGTCTGTAAATCTTCAAAAACTTCAATTCTGTAGAACTTTTCCCAAAAGTATACTGAATCCTGTAATCCTGCAAAATAATCATAAAACACATCAAACCTACTAACATCGCTTTGAGAACACATAAAATTCCAAGTTTTAAGCATCAAAAGTGTTGTATTATGGCAGCACATCAAGAGACATTACACATTGTCATTTTTCTTTTTATAATTTCTCTCATCCTGTTATTTATTGATTTATGAGTACACTTCTTTATGACTTTAGCAGGTACAATGTTATTTTATAAAGAAAAGGTAAAATGAATAAATATACCTAATAAAGAGAGTAAGGTGATGAGTATTTTTATGCTATTTTATTTTATTTAACCTAATTAATTATTCAAATAACTTCATTGTTGATATTTAATTTTGACCCGCCACAATATAAATTAATTATCGAGCTTCTTCAATTTTTCACAATTTGAAATAATTATCTTTGAAAAATTCAAAAAATATTTTAAGTCATTTTTAATTTTAATCTTTTAATTTTTAAATATATATATAATCTATGTATATGTATGTGTGTATATATATATATATATATATATATATAGGTCGAAATAGAAAAATTGGTCAGGACAACAATAGAAAAAGGGAAAGGAAAAATAGAAGAAGATTGACAACCAAAACCTACATAAGAAACTGAATTAATGAATATAGAGACTTGCAAAACATTGATATGTAATAATGATAAAAATATTTACCACAATAATAATACTAGCAAGACTTAAATAGGAGACATCGAGATAGAGACTCTAGCACTAGTAGACACATGGTGTAATGGATGCATAATAAACAAGAAAATAATACCACCAAATTTAATAAAAAATTTAGATAAGCCAATTGCGGCAATGCAAATGGATAGAACCTATAATATATTTATCAATACTATATAGATAAAAACCCAGATTAGTTTTATAAATACATGCGACAAATTTTACAAACCAACTTATAAAGTTGAAAGGATATGGTAATATGGTCCAAAATCCACATAAAGATGGAATTAGAAACTGGGGAAATGACCCAAAATCCTCAATTTTAATCCTAAAACTTCACCTGGATGGATCCCTCCAAGATACCCATCATGGCCCATGGTAAGGACGAAGGGTCATGGATGGTGTAGTAAAGTATACTGGTGGCATGTCTTGGGAGGAGTTCCCTCCATGAGACCCTTCACAGCTCGTGGTAGGTACTACAGCTCATGAAGGGTGCTTTGGTGGGTCACCTACCAAAGGCAGATCCTAAAATATTCTAACATTTCCACCACGAGATCCCTTCACGAATGATGGTGTGCACCATGACTCGTGAAGGGTCTCTTGGTGAGACACCTCCTTTAATTTTTAGAAAATTTTGATTCCAAAGCTTGTTTACAACTCCCAATATCCCCCAGGGCCTTACAATATCCCCCCTTGAGATCATTCAACCTTGAATGAGATGAAGGCTAGCTTGAAAAGAGCAAAATGAGTATCAGTAGCCCAACATGAATGTAAATATGTAAGTTAAACATCAAAATCAGAAAACCTTTAAACCTTTGTAACTAACATCATTTAACATAAGTTTCATGAGCATGCATGCATGTTATGTTGTGAAAATATAGAAATAAAAGGACTTGAACCATTTGACCATGAGTGATCTATTACCTTAGGCTTGAGTAGAGTGGAATAGATAAGGGAATCATAGCATCATATCATCTTCTGCTTCCTATGTAGCATACTCGACTAGTAGGTTTCTCTAAAAGACTTTAACCTATGCAATATCCTTGTTACATAACCTCTTCACCTGCTGGTCCAAAATCTCAATCGAAACCTTTTTATAGGTCAAATTCTTCTCAACCTCAACACTCTCCAAAGACATAATAGATCTTGAACCACCAATGGACTTCCTCAACATAGACACATGAAACAGCGGATGAACCATAGCCATTTCTGATGGCAAGTCCAACCTACATGCCACTTTACCAACTTGCTCCAACATCTCATAAGGCCCTACATATTAGGGACTCAAGTTTCCCTTTTTATAAAACCGCTTCACACCTTTCATGGGTGAAACCTTCATATATACTCAATCCCCTATATAGAACTCAAGATCTCTCCTCTCCTCCTAATATTGGAATATAATTTTTTGCAACTTTGAGATGTCTTTTGTTTCTCCTTTATTAGCTTCACTCTTTCCATAGATTCTAACATCAAATCAGGACTGATCAAAGCCATGTCACCAATTTCAAACCAACCTACTAGGGACCTATATCTCCTTTCTTATAAAACCACAAATGGTGCTATCTCAATGCTAGCATGATAATCGTTGTTGCAGGAAAACTCAATAAGAGTATGTGATCATCCCAGTTACCCTTGAATTCTAACGCATGCACCCTTAACATGTCCTCTAGGGTTTTAATTATCCATTCGCCCTGTCCACCAGTTTGAGAATGGAAAGTGATACTCAACTTAACCATGCTGACAAGTCCTCTTTGAAACAACCTCCAAAAATGAGAAGTAAATTAGGTACTATGATTTGATATGATGGACAATGATACACCATTCAACCCCACCAACTCCCGAATGTAAAACCTCGCATAATACTCAGAACTAAAAGTAGTCTTGACAGGTAGGAAATGTGCTAACTTAGTCATTCTATCAACAATCATCTAAATCGAGTCATAATGGTTACGTCTACGGGGCAAACCGATCACAAAGTCCATGGTCACATCTTTCTACTTTTAAGTAGGAATCCTATGTCTTGGGTCACAAAACTGAGCCTTTGATATTTCACCTTCATCTGTTGGCAATTTGGCCACTCAAACCAAAACCTAGATATATCTTCTTTATGCCATTCCACTAATACATGCACTTCCTTCAAGTCTTAGTACATTTTTATAGATCCAGGATGTATAGAATATGAAGAGTTATGTGATTCCCTTGGAATAACCTCCTTTAAACCCTCTATATTAGGAATACATAACCGACCTTGGTATCAAAACAAATCATCCCCCTAGGAGAAAATCTCCACCTTATTTTTGGCACCCAATTGCTTTAACTTAACCAATGTCGGGTCTAGGTCCTGTTTTGTCTTAACATCTACGACCATTGATGATTCATCCCTATCTTGCACATTGATTCCACCCTTATGGGAGTCACTCAACCTAACCCACAAGCATGACAAATGGTGTACACCCTTCACCAACTTCCTCTTGCCCTCGTCCCTATGAGCCACACTTCTTATAGATGGCTTGCTGTGAGCATCATCTATAATATTTGCCTTATCCGGATGATATTACATACTTATGTCATAATACTTGAGGAGCTCAAGACACCTCCTTTGTCCCAAATTCAAGTTGTTTTGGATGAACACATATTTCAAACTCTTGTGGTAGGTAAACACATCAACATGCACCCAATACAAATAATAATGCCAAATGTTCAAAGCAAATACCACAGCCGCCAATTCAAGATCATGAGTCAGATAATCCCATTAATGCACCTTTATCTAACTCGAAGCATGTGCTATGGACTTATAATTTTTCATTAGAACACAACCCAAACCGAAACATAAAGCATCATAATAGACCACACCATCCAAACCCTCTAGCAGTGTCAAAATAGGAGCCGATGTAAGACGATCCTTCAACGTTTGAAAACTTTTCTCACATTTATCTAACCCCTGGAGTTTCACTTTATTTTGAGCCAACTTGGTCAAAAGTGTAACAATGGATGAAAACCCCTCAACAAATCTTGGGTAATACCTAACCAAACCAATGAAATGCCTAATATTTGATGAAGACGATGTTCTAGGCCAATTCCTTACCTCTTTGATCTTCTTTGTATCAACCTTAAAGTCATCACTAGATACTCCATAGCAAAGGAAAGCTACCTCTTTCAACCGAAAGTCACATTTGCTGAATTTGGCAAATAATTGTCTATCCGTGAAGGTTTAAAGTACAACCCTCAAGTGACCCGTATGCTTTTCCTCACTACGTGAGTAAATCATAGTGTCATCTATAAAGATCACCATAAATACGTCGAGATTAGGTTTGAACACCATATTTATAAGACCCATGAATGTTACCAAAACATTGGTCAACCCAAATAACATAACCACAAATTCAAAGTGGGTATCCCATGTTCAAGATTCCATCTTGAGAATATCACGCTCCCTTACACTTAACAAGTGGTAGCTGGAATGGAGATCGATCTTGGAGAAGTGAACAACCTCTTGCAACTAATCAAATAGTTCATCTATTCTTGGTAGTGGATACTAGTTCTTTCTAGTAACCTTAGTTAATTGACAGTAGTCTTTACATATCTCAAGTGACCTATCTTTCATTCTCACAAACTACTCAAGAGCACCTCACAATGAAATGCTTGGTCTAATGAAACACTTTTCCAACAAGTCTTTCAACAAATCCTTTAACTCATCCAAGGTCATTCGATAGGGATGGATAGATATAGGTTGGATGTCGAAAGGTAGATTTATGCCAATGTCTACTTCTCTTTAGAGAGAAATGCCTGGTAAATCTTTAGAAGATTTCTTCTTAATAGGAACTGAATCAAGAGTAGGAGGTTTGGAATTAACATCACTAAACCTCACAATATAGTTGATAAACCCCTCGAAAATTAGCTTTTTGGCCTTCATATAAGAGATTAATCAAACTTTGAATGTCGAGTCACTACCAACCCATTCAAAAATTAGTTTTTTCGAGAATTAGAACTTGACCTTATAGGTCCTAGAGTCTTTGGAGCTATAAGAATCATAAATCATGTAACCAAACCATCCCAAGAATAACATCAAAATCAACCATATGAAATTCAATAAGATCACAAGGAATAACTTTATGCAACACTAAAACAGGGCAACTTTGATAGAGTTTTCAGGCTACAACTGACTCACCCACGAGAGTATAGACTAAAAAATATTCTAGAAAAATTTTAGGACTCATATAAAATATAGTGGCTAGAAAAGGAAAAACAAAAGATAAATTAGCACCCGGATCAAGCAATGCACACACGTCGAGGTTAAATATCTTTAACATATTGATAACCACATTGAGAGTCTCTTACATCTCTTGCCTAACATAAAGGGCAAAAATCTATCATTGCATTGAGCACCAACTTATTGAAACCTCCATTTCCCTTGACACCTATAACAACCTGCCATTGGGGACAACCTTCTTGACCTTAATTTTCCACATTTGGACATTCAAACAGTTTGTGGCAAACTTTACCACACTTGTAACAAGAAAAGAGCCTACCAAACACCTACCTCCATGATTCTTCCCACAAATAGTGCATTTAGGAAATCCTTGTCCCCTACTTTGAACCCTAGGATAAGGCACCCTATCCCTGTCAAACCTCTAATTCAGAGCTTAAAATGAACCTTGGCCTTGGAACCTTTGGCCTTGTTGAGGATAACCACTTCTACCACAAGACCTAGAATAAGAAAATTCACTTTCAAATTGGGCCCTCTAGACTCCCTCACCCTCCTCTCCTTATGCTTTTCACTTTTAATTTGCTCGATATAAATAATGAGTCGATAGATGTCCATACCCTTCACAATCTTAGCAATTTGGCACTCGTTAACTACCAAGTCAGATATCCCAGAAATGAACTTGCTCATTCGAGCATGGGGATCAGCAACCAAGGATGGAGCATATTTGGAAAGCTTAGTGAACTTGAGGGCATACTCCATCACACTAATATTTTCTTGCTTGAGGTTAATAAACTTGCTTATATTTGTCTCTTTAAGCTCAAGAGGAAATAAATGTTCCAGGAATGTAAGCTCAAAATCTGCCTAACCTATAGTACCTTCATCCACCCTTTTGGACACCTATTGAGTAAACCACACCTAGGCCTCTCCCTTGAGTTAATATGCTGCAAATTCTGCTCTCTCCTCTGATGTCACTCTTATGATAGCCAATACCTTATGTACCTCATTGATAAACTCTTGAACATCTTCATCTATCTTTGAACCATGGAACTCAGGAGGGTTCATCTAAGAAAAATACCTTACCCTAGCTACCGATGTAAGCACATGAGGATAAGGAAGAACCATACCTTGATTGGCCTAGTATGCCATAGCCCGAGAAAACATAGCAATAGTAGTCCAGCATTTTCCATTTATGACTTTTACCCCCAAAGGATCATGAGGAGCTTGATCCTAGTTAGCACATACTTCTCTTGGTTTGGGTACTTCTTAGGGGTGTTTGCTAAAAAATGTGAAGAACAGTTGTTAGAGTTAAGAAGCCTCAAGACATGTTGTACAACACAACATGAACCATGAAAGAAGTGAAACCTCTTCTTGAAATGCCTCATAGCCTCCTATTCATAAATGTGGTACGCTTCACACCCATGAATAAGACTCTACTTGATGCAACATGTTAGATGCCTTAGGACATTTTAAAACCATAGGCTCTGATACTAAGTTTTTCATGACCCAAGTTAGACTTTAGGTGTAACATGGAGAATGAGATCCTCGAGGGAACCCCAAACTATCCTTCTTAGCATGTCACAAGCATTCAAGGATAATGAGGGAAGAAAGATAAGCGTAAGTTGAGACAAAATCATAAGTTGTAGAAAAAAAGCATAAAAATTACACAAATTCATAAGAGTCATACATCATGTCCAACAAGTCTCTAAGTCATAGATCGGGTATGAGCCAAGATATATCCCTAGCTCACCCTCAAATAAAATTAAAATATAGTCTCAAAAATTACATGAAGCTAGAGGATAGTAAGGTTCATCCCCGAAGCATGAGGACACACCCAATCTATCTCTAAAGTCAATCCAAATATAGCCACGGGGATTTAGAGGATAGTCACCTATCCCTATATTATGAAATAATGTAGGTAAGAGTGTGTATTAGTAAGTTTGAATATACTAAGTAAGTGGGCATGCAATGCAGTAATATTTAATATATCAATAGTTTCATAATAATGATACATGAGCAAAGGCATATATATTGAACCAAAGTAGAGAAGAGAATCAACATACCAATATGTTGAGTGTAATGATGCATGATACCATAGTACATTAATATATGTGGGAATGTAATTGTAATCGATAACATACCATGTGAACTATAACATAGAATATAGTGTTTCCCTTACATAGTAAAAAGAGGAGTCTACTTGTCATGATAGAACTCTACAACTCATAAGCACTATGGATCCACTAGCTACCCATATTGGAAACATCATCATTCCTATAGTGGCACGTAGTTATGGGATAATGAGATTGACTTCAAACGAGTAATGCCTCAACTAATGGGTGAGTCGTAATCTTAAGGTCCTCTTAGTGCTAAGTAAACATTCAAGGAAATATATAATATATACATAAAGTCATACTTGTCATAAATCATCATAAGTCACTATAATTCATACTTGTACATCATTGTCATAAGCTTGATCGAAATCTCATAATTTATAACATTATGCATACGAGTAGCTCATTTAAAACTAGGATCCTAGATTGCTTCTTAGGATCCTGAATTTGCCTATAGGGAGACCAGTTAACTTTTAAGGTCCTAAATCCTCTACTTGGAACCTATATCGCCTCTCAAAATCTTCAATCTCCCTATAGGGACCCCTAGACACCTTCAAGGTCCTAAATCCCATAATTATCATCATACTTGAAATGTTTTCCATGCAAAATCAGGATCATGTAATGATGTGAGGAGGAATAGCATGGGTTCATATACGTCAATTTTGAAATCATGACAGTGAATTAAATTCATGCATACTCATTGAATCAAAGGATATTTGAATCATAACTGAAGTAACACATTCATGACTTCCATGTACATTATAGCATACTTGAAAAATATCATATAAATCATGTAATTCTTGCAAATTGGAAGTTATTCAAGCATATTTTGATATATAAAGGTAACCCATATCCTAACAATGGCATTGAAAATTATAGTAATGAAAACCCTAATTTGATCATATTTGAAATTAGTTGAATAGGGTGAAAATAGGTTGGGCCCCATGGGTGAAAGGTATCCAAGGATGAAAACCTACATGCCTCGATGATAATCAAAGGATTGAAGTTGAACATGACTTGAAATCAATAGTTCTAAATGAATTCTTCACTTGACCGTGAGAGGAAACTTGAGTGTGATTTTGAAGGAGTGATTTTGAGTCTAAGTGTTTGAGGTGAGATTGAAAGGTATTAGATAGGTTAGGGAGTTATTAGAGGGGTAATATGGTCCAAAAACTATATAAATATGGAATTAGAAACTAGGAAAAATGACCCAAATACCCCCACTTATATCCTAAAACTTCACCTTGAAGATCCCTCCAAGATACCTACCACGACTTGTAGTGTGCACCAAGTGTCGTATGTGGTGTCGTGAAGTGTATTATGTCGCATGGCCTAGGAGGATGCCCTACAAGGGACTTTTTAGCAATCGTGGTAGGGACCATGACTCATTAAGGGTTCCATGGTGAATTACCCACACAAGACATCCCCCGAACTCTTCTAAAGGGTCCATCACGAGACCCTTCACAGATGGTGGTGTGCACCATGACCTATGAAGTGTTTGTATTTGAGACACCACTAATTTTTGAAAATTTCTGATCCCAAGGCTTGTTTCTGACTTCCAACACCCAGGGTCGTACAAATTGGTGGTAACCTCACTTTGATCAATAGTGTCCTTAACAGTATACCTACCTATTGCTTATCTCTCTCTTCGATTCCCAAATAAGTCTTGAAGCAACCATATAGCCTCAGGGGGAAATTCCATTGGGAAGGAAATAATCCAACTTATAAGCTTCCACTTTTAAAATAGGAAAAGCAAACAAAAATTCCCTATTGGGTTAGGAATAAGAAATTTCAAACTCTATAGTAAAAACATGCTAAAGAAATGGCTATGGAGATATCTCAAAAAATGAAGAAGAACTCTAGAAGGAGGTAATAGATGTCAAGTATTGAGTAATCAATAAATAGTGATCAAAACATAACATTAACACTCATGGGGTTAGTCTATTGAAAAACATCAGTAGTTGTCAAGATTAGTTCTTTCATCTAGTATTACAATGACCCCAGAGTTTATTTTTTGTATTTTTTAAAAAAATTATCAGTTTAATCATTTTGATAGTTGTCTCGAGTCCCTTTGAATTAATCTGTAAGATTGGTTTTAAATATTTTATGAAAGATTGAGATATTTGGTAAGTTTTGAATTCTAAGTCTTAAGTTGCTCAACTTTGATTTTTTGAGGTTCTTTTGAGTTTGAAGTCTTGAAATAGAAATTTATCAATTTCACCAGTCTCAAAATGTAGAAATTGGTTGAGCCGTAAAGTATAATATGAGCCCTAGAGTTGAGGTCATACCCTGAGGATCAGAAAGTAAAGATTTGTTGAAAAGGTCAAAGACGAAACCCCCCACGGGCTATAGAATCTTATACGACCCGTAGAGGATGCTCCAATTTTGCAGATGAAGGCCACGAAACCCTAACTACAGGCCATGGAACATTATAGGGCTCTTAGAAGTGGCCCGTATAGTGTGCCAAACTAGTTTTTTTATTCTGATTTGGTTTTCTATTTTAGAAATTATAAATAGGTTTTTAGATTTATTTTGAGAGTGAAAACGAGAGAGAGAAGAGTTTTAAGTATTTTACAGAATTTAGTACTTTTTTTGAGAAAATAATAATATTTTGTGTACTTGATTCATACTTATGATTTATATAGAAGAATTAGATTTCTTGTTCCTAAAATTTCATTCGAGTAAGTGCTCAATTATGTTATTCTATATCATGATTGTTGCATCTACACTGATCATGGATAGCTAAATCCACAACTAGGGTTTTGGGAACCATGAAGAACTAACAAAGTAAAATCAGATAATTTATAATTCTTGGATAATGTGTATAAATGTATTAATTACTTCTCTTCATTCTCAATACTTTTTAACGATGGGTAATGTTAGAACTCACCTAGTGTTACTTGCTAGATCAAGGAGGTAATGAATAGGAAAAGAGAATAATTAACAGGATTTAATTGATAATTTCTCATCTAATCAACCAAACTGGATCAAGGGGAGGTTGTTCTGGGATAATAGGTAAGGGTTAGTAGTGTAATATTATGGAAATGGATCAAATCCCATAGTGAAATTTACCTCTTTTCTAGATCAAAGGTTTAGGTAAACTTAATTTACCATTTTGCATCTACACAATGGAAAGGATTACAATTACATGGTATTACTGAGTTAGGGAATCATGTGGAACAGAACACCCTAGTTAGCTCTTCTACTGATTTTTACTACACTTGTACTAGTTTAGGTTTAATTCTCTTGTAGTGAGAACCCCCTCTTCGGGAGATAAGTAGGTTAATCACCCCACTTTTCGTTGAATTATTCTGGAGTCTACCATATTCCCTATGAGTTTGACCCTAACCTTGGTTAGGTTATTTACTTGACAGTGACTATTTTAACCTTCAAAAAGGAGATATATCTTGGGAGACATCAAGTATTTTGGCACCATCGTCGGGGAATGCGGCTAGACTTGTTTGATTCAAGTAATTTGGGGATTAATCCTTATTTCCCTAATTTTACATTGTCTTTGTTTTATTTCAGGTTGCAGGTGTGGTGTATGACTGACACTAGAAGCTGAGGGGATCCCTTGACTGCGTTTGACCCAGAGATTCAAAGGATGCTAAGGAGAATGGCCCAAGCTGCGAACAACGCTGTGAATGATGCGATAAATGTAGCACTGAACCCAAAAAATGATAACCCACCACCATTAAATACACCACCACAGAGCTCTCAAGCTGGAACAACTAAATGGAATTAATATCAGCTTGACCCTATTGCGATGGACGTCACGAGAGCTATTATGCTACCTCCATTACCAGATGACACAAAGTTCATCATGTCGAGTGTCTTGCTTCAAATTCTACAGAATAACAGGTTTTTTGTGGGTCTACCATCAGAGGATCCACATAACCATCTACACAATGCCATGTTTGTCTGTAAGAGTATGATGGAAAATAAAAATCTGTCTATAGATGTTGTTGGGCTTCGTGTCTTCCAACTTTCTCTCACAGGCAACACAATGCTATGGTTATCCTAGCTCCCATAGAGTGCAATCATCACTTTGGAAGAATTACAGAAGGCCTTTTTGGAAAGGTTGTTCCCAATCTTAAAGAAGTTGTAGTTGAAAGGGCAGATCAACAACTTCAAGCAGGTGTCTGGTGATTTACTCGGTTCCACATGGAAGAGGTTTACTAAGTGTTAGAGAAGTGTCCCAGATCACACGATTCTTGATGAACCTTGGTGGAGATATTTTACAAAGCCCTGGACGAGAATAGACAAGCTATTGCGGATACCATCATGGGAGGCTCATTCATAGATTGCCCATTCCTGGAGGTTGCACAAAAAATGGAAAGAGCGGTCAAAATGAATCGTGCATGGAGGATGAGGGAAAAATCTACAAAAAATATTTTGTTCTTAGCCAGTACTAGTTCGACACAAGCAAGAACAAGTAAAGAGGTGATGATAGAGCTTGCCCAAATTAATACTAATATGGAATTACTAATGAAGCAGAACTAGCAACAAGTGAATGCAGTATCTTATCATCCTCCAAAACAACCCATGCACGAAGAGCCTCATTATGAGGAGGACACTAGTGTCGTAGTAGATTAGATGGTGGGTTTTTAGATCAACGCCCAAGAGTCCTATCAGGACTATTGGTGCCATGGTCAAGGAAACCAAGGTCGAAACTTTGGAAGAGATAGTGCCTTTAGAGACAACAACAGAGGAAGATACTACGATAGGAACAGGGGCTATGATAGATTAGCTGATTGGGGATGCATAGATATGTTCATAAATGGTTCGTATGTTCCACAACATAATCGGGATTCTAGTGTTGGCTCATCGCACATTAAGGAGATGTTTGATCATCTGTTGAAGAAGGTTGATGCTCAGTATGAGAGACTAAAGGGGATAAAATTTGATATCTCCAACATTAATCAGAAGATTGAGTCTCATTCTATGGCTATCAAGCATCTTGAGCAACAATTTGACCAAATGTCAACATAGTTGAACTAGCGCCAGAAAGGTACACTACCCAGTAATACAGTCCAAAATCCCAGGAATGAGGGGAAATGTATGGCAGTCATGATGTATGGAGAGAAGTATACCATTGACCCTCCAATGCTAGTAGATGACGATGATGTTCATGAGCAACTGGTGCAGAACAGAGATGTTGAGACTGGAGACATTCGTGCTAAGGATGGGGAGTGTGATGCAGCGCCAACTCCACTGAAGTTGAAACCCATTCCAAGTCCTCCTCCTTCCTTTCCTTGGAGACTCAAGAAGAAGGAGAAGAAAGGTAAGTTCAAGAACTTCCTATCCATGCTGAAACAACTCTCCATCAACATTTCTCTAATTAAAGCTTTAGGGAAAATGCTCGGGTACAAAAAATCATAAAAGCTTTGGTAAAAAAGAAGCGAATTGTATGTCAGGAGCTTTTCCAAGAGCTTCAACATTGTAGTGCGATATCTATATTGTCCTTTATGCAGAAGCGAGAGAATCCAGGTGCATTCACATTCCTTGCACCATTGGTGATATTGATTTCGCAAGGGTATTATGTATCCTGGTGCTAAGATTAATTTGATGCCCTTTGTGATTTCAAGAAACATTTCCTAGAAGCCCCTACCCCGATGAGCATGAGACTACTAATGGCTGACCGAACAGTGAACAATCCAATAGGGATACTATATGATGTCCTTGTCAAAGTTGACAGATTCATATTCTTTGTAGACTTTGTGATCCTATATTGTGAGGTCAACTTTGAGGTCCCAATTATCTTGGGAAGGCCCTTCCTAGCCATTGGATAAGCCCTAGTGAATATGGAATCAGGCCAACTCAAGATTAGATTGAACGATAAAGAGGTCATTTTCAATATCTGTAAGTCAATGAAGAAGCCAGATGAGCTAAATAATAGATGTTTGGCGAGGTGCTTAGGATCCCAGGTATGTATTCTTTTTTACCCCTATTCTCCATTTTGATATTTTGCATGCATTGGGGATAATGCACTACTATTTCGATGGGGTGTGGGTAATTATCAGCCTCAGTGAAGTTTGAGTAGCCTTGGCCTATAATTATCTTAAGTTTTGAATCTGAAGGGTTTTCTTGCATGTGTTCTTTTTCCCTGAGGATAGTTAATTTCTATTGAATAGCCATATTTAGTATTGTTAAGGTGGTATTGGTAGCATATAGTACTGATGTCTCTGGCATATGTTTGTTTTTGTTAAAAACGAAATACCCATCAAGAAAATTGTGTTAGTGAGATAGCAACCATGCATTTTTTATTGTTTGACATTGCTTGTTCTGATAAGTAGGTTGAATTATGATGAAAAGCATGATTTGAGAGTATGTATTAATAGTTTAATCATTGCCATGTATGTGAGAGTTTATCTGCATACTTCATATACTGTATTTTAATTCAGAACTTGCCCTGTTACTATGACTTAGACCGTAGGTTAGTTAGTTAGAAAAGGATTTTAGGTCATTGTTCTCATTAGCCCACTTAGACTATATGACCAACCAAAATATGTAGTATATCCTTTGATCTCAATGTTTTGAGCCTTACATGTACCTTTCCTTTGTAATAACCTAAGTAGCCTAACCTTAATGAATGATAAATCCTAAAATTGGTCCTGGTCCTTTCTTGAACATTATGCACCTTGATTGAGGCAAAAAGCCTAAGTTGAGAGTAGCTACCAAAAATGGCCCTGATTCAAATAAGAGGGAAGCTAGTGCATAAGAGGGTGGCTCGTGTAAGGAAAAGTATATGTCTGAGGCTCACCCTAAAGACATGAGCCATTACAAGAGTGGTCCTTACAAGAGCATAAGTCTGAGGCTCACCCTAAAGAGACATAAAATCTAGAGTATATGTCACTCTTGTAATGGCTCGTGTCAAGCTAGTGCATAAGTCTGAGGCTCACCCTAAAGACATAAGAGGGTGGCTCGTGTATATGTCAAATAAGAGGGTGGCTCGTGTAAGGAAAAGTCATGAAAATAAGAGGGAAGCTAGTGATACAAAAAAGGAGAAAATTGTTCAAAAGAGTGCAAGAAAAATAAAGAATTGCCCGACCGATGAGCTAAAAAGCAAAAGAGTGTGAAAATACAAGACAATGAGTTAAAAATTGAGAGTAGGTCACCCTAAAATGCTAAAATAAGATAATTTGATGACAGTGATAGTGTTGATAGGGAAAAAGTGTAAGAAACATATAGTATCAAGCAGGGCCTTTAGCCACTATATTCCCAAAATATCATACCAAATATCATACCACTATATCCCCCTTGGTCATACTATACTTGTCATATGCATTGCTTGCCCGCATACTTAGTTCTTAATTGTGCTAACCCATATTCTTGTCTACATGTTCTAACCATGTAGGGACCGAGAGTGACATATACATTCTACCG
>JBCEWC010010189.1:0-17918 GCA_038996855.1 Solanum aculeatissimum | reverse complement strand
TGATTCAAGCCATGCCCATCTACATCTGCTGGAACTTGTGGAAGAGTAGATGTTCAGCAAAATATGATGGTAAAGCTTCTAACTCAGCTAGAACAAGGTATATGGTAATAAGGGATACTACTATGACCCTGAGGACAACCTTCCCTTATATGGAGTGGCCATATGGGTGGAATGACCTCACCCGCTGGGTAGAGAAGTGCCAGTATGAGATCAAGATAACTCATGTACAGTGGCTCAAGCCTGAAGGACAGTGGATCAAAGTGAACACAGATGGTAGTGCCCTAAACAACCCAAGTAGTATTGGAGCAGGAGGAGTGCTGAGGAATAGTAAAGGAGACCTTATTGCAGCTTTGACTTGTTATGTTGATTATTATACTTATGAAAAGTTATCATTATTACCCTTGGTTATGAGATTTGTTATTGATCATGCTTAAGACTTGAATGTTGGGAATTGTGAATGACAATGTGCTTGTGTGGAAAGTCCCATAACCCCAATGTGCCCCCATAGCTTGAGTCCTACATACCTGAATTCCCTTAGAGCTTATGTGTTATGTGTTTAGCTTCCGCTCTTCCAAATAGATGATGTGTGTAATGATTTAATGATGGTTTTATCGAGGACTTTTGGGTTCTCCTTCACCATGTCACATCTAGGACCCTATCCTGGTCATGTCATTTAGTCCTTATTCCTTGATGTGTCGTTTAAATGTGATGGTATGTGATGGAAGTCCTAAGCCGCCATTATCCCCATAACGTAAGTCATACTTACCGTTCCCATAGTCTTTGTGTTCTATGTGATGGTAGAAAGTTCTATTCCCTTAATTATCCCCATTACTTGAGTCCAAAGTCCCGCTCCCCTTAGACTTAATTGCTTGTTTGTTATTTATGGTTCCACAACACAAGGATGTGCTACTTATTCCTAGAGGCTTGTATGGGGTCCTTTCAGGTTTGTTATTCTCTGTGTCACGTCTAGTTCCTAATCTTGGATCGTGACATGCTTGGTATCAAAGCACTCTGTTTTTAAATGATCCTCTAAAATCCAACACACCACATCAACTATATTCTTGTTCATGGTTGTGATGTGCGCCACAACTATGAATAGGAGGCTATTAGGCATTTTAGGAAATAATTCAATTTTTCAAAATCTATGTCATGCTTTAGGACTTGATTTAAGGTTTCCTTTATCTAATAGATTGTTTTTGTGCTTCTAGATTATGCCACGAAGAAGAATGTCACAAAAAGCTCCCACTCCCGAGGGTGATCTGACCGCTCTGCTCCTCAAGAGCACCATGAAGAAGAAGGGGTCATTCATATCGAGTATGAAAATGTTATTTCTTTATTGCCACTAGCCATGACAAAGCAAATAAACCAAGGAGCCCAAGCTCCTCATTCTCCTACTCCCACCACAAGAGTGAGAAATTTCACAAGAATCAACCCTCTGGAGTATTATGGATCCAAAGTTGAAGAGGACCACCAAGAAGTTATTGATGAAGTGTACAAAGTTCTTGTTATTATGAAGGTGAGTTCGAAGGATAAAGTAGAATTAGTGGCCTGCCAACTCAAAGGCCTTGCTTAAATATAGCTTGTCCTATACAAAATGGAGAGGGAGAATTATGGTCCTAATCCATGGGAAGAATTCAAAGCCGTCTTCCTCGATCATTTCTTTCTTATTTAATTCAAAGGGACAAGGATGATGCCATTTATGAATCTAAAATATGGCCTTATGAGTGTGACAGACTATTCTCTCAAGTTCAACAAGCTCTCAAAATATACTCCTCACTTGGTTATTGGTTCAAGGGCAATGATGATTAAGTTTGTGTTGCGAATATCACTTTTGATCAATGAAGAATCCTGCACTGCTATGCTTGTGTATGATATGGACATGTTGCAACTCATGACATATGTTGAGACACATAAAGGAGAAAATATTAGAAAGAGAAGAAGTGGGAAGTCCAAGAGGGCTTGTTATATTAATGGATCTCAAGGTGCGAGAGGTGAAGGGTCAACTAATCCTCAAAATTAAAGATTTGAGAATGATAGGGTTCCCAACCCTAAATATCAAGTTGTAAATCGTGGGATGACTCTCCCTAGGTGCCAAATATTTTGATGGAATCATGGTGGAAAATTGTTGAGGGATTCAAATGCTTGTTATAGGAGTGGCAAAGTAGGCCACGAGATTGTTGATTTCCCTCATTCTCAAAAGATTGAAAGAGATGGTTATCCTTAAGAACATGGTGCTTATGGAGATTAAAGATCACATGTTTTCCAATAAGGGGGTTCTCCACCTCACAATCAGTTCTATGCTCTAAAGGTGAGGCAAGGGGGGGATGAAACACCTAATATTATTACCGGTTTGTTGAAGGTTTATGATTGTGATGTGTATGGTTTATTAGATCTGGGTTCCACTTTCTTTTTCAGTACTCCATCTGGTACTAATAGACTTCATGTATGTCTCAAATTATTATGTTAACCCTTTGAGGTTTCTATCTTCATTGGTTAGTCTATTGTTGTGCAAAATTCTATAGGGGTTGTCTCGTTTCTATCTTGAATAAAGTCTTGCCTTGTGATTTTTTTGAGATTGACATCGTAGATTTTGATATTATTTTTTGGATTGATTGGTTACATACATATCATACTTCTATTTGTTGTTGAACCTATAAGGTTAAGTTCCAATTTAAAAATGAACCCATCCTTGAGTGGGAAGGGCATGATTCAGTGGTTAAGAGTAGGTTCTTCTCTCGTATTAAGGATTGAGAATCTGTTTCTAATGGTTGAATTTATCATCTTGTAAGGGTTAGGGATGTTGAGTCTAAAGTCCCTCTTATTCAATCGATTTTGATGGTCAATACGTTTCTTGATGTCTTTTCTAACGAGCTTCCTGGTGTCCCTCCCGAAAGGGAGATAGATTTCTGGGTAAATTGTGTTTGGTGTATTTATATATATTTCTTGTATCATTGTGATTAATCATTCAGCATAGGCACAACAGACACTGGAGTTGGGTTGCCTATTTGGGGATCTAATAGGCGCTATTATGACTTGAAAAGGCGAGTCATGAAATTTTGTATTAGAGCTTTATATTTACATGTTTTATCTGTACAGAGATACCATCTGGTATAGTCCTACAGATGCATGCTGAGACGTCTATATCTTACCCTTCGAATTCTATAGGATGTTTAGGAAACCCATTTTGTGATTGATTCTGTTCTTGTGGTATTGCCAATGGTCTGTCGATTTACAAGAATCTGAGTTTCACTCTTTTGCATATATGCAACATTCAGATAAGGTTATAGGTAGGGGTAGGGATGCATTGTCAATCTCAGAAAAGGGAGCAAACCCCATATCTCGTTGAGAAGCGACAAGACCCCCACTGTCGGAGGCACCAATTCCCTCATAGTCACAACCGCTTTTATGGTCCCACCTTATGTACGAGTAGTTGTTAAATGTTTTTAGCTGAAGTTAGGGGTGTTCCGGCAAGGCCCAGCACCGGCTAAAGTCCCTCCAGCACAGGTCCTAATCGAGCAAGCCATTATAGAGGCTTTGGTTGCACAGAAAGGGAGCCACATCCATCCAGGATAAGCAGATGCTTGATTATTTTCTAAGATTGACTCCACTGAGGTTTTCATAGGTGGCTGGAGATATGATGATTTCATATTGTGGACTTATTTTTGGCTTAAAATGTGAAGAGATGTTGCCCTCAATGTTACAGTCTACTTTGGTGAACATCAACAACTTAAATATTATATAGTCTCCCTCTGTTCAGTGGGCCATCCTTTGTATTCAGGCATTGGCCTTATATACTATAATTTTTGTTTTTACATGTGGGAGCTCATTCTAGATTATGCTTATGGATATATTTATATATATATATATATATATTGAATCTATAGTAGCTCTGTACAATTAACTTCTAGGTAATCATCTACAAGACCCAAGGTCAACGGCCACGACTCGTACCTAGACCTGCACCATGAGTAGATTCAGATAAGTATGCATGAGGCTTAGTGGAAGGTACCCAGTTTAGATTTTCGGCCAATATAGGTAAATATAGCAGATATGGAATGATCAGATATTGTTAAATCTTGTAAATCTAGCCATCTAAACTATGGTCAAAAGATAGGGAAGTCAGTTGAATTATGGAAACACAATTGGCAAGACCAAGCAATGTACAACACACAAACTAATGAACCTATGACGAGATCACATTGCAACTGTCACATGGTCGATGTATCCTATTGTGTGTGTGTGTAAGACCCTGGTTTCTATGTATTTACGCCAACTCGTCCCCCATAAGCTAGAAGGTACTCGCATGCTCAACCACGGTTTGTGTAGGTCTATCGGTAGGAAATAGGTAATAATAGTGTATACCATGCAAACTCATGACGTTTGGTCCCCGTAATCTCATCTAAAAACATGTCACCAGGCCCCGTGTGTTGGACCATAATACCCGATCAAGATATGTACATGTATGTAAATATCATGTTGAAACGCGAAAGTTAGTCCAAAGAAATATCTTAATAGGATGAGTCCCTCGATCCATATATGTATCTTGAAAGAACAAGTCACCTGATCTAGTAATGTATCATGAAAAAATGAGTCACCTAATCTGATATGGCTTTTATGTCACCCTGTAGGTATATGTAGTTTTATAGTTTATGAGTAAAGCAAATCTAGGGCAACACTGCTTAACCCTCATCTAAGGCCCATAGATAACAGATAACCAGAAGTATCCCAAGTATCCAGAACCACAATAGCAACTGGCTAATGAGCGTAACATGTAACTAGGGCAACAATAAACAGGCCAATTAATAATGTAACAAGTGTCTAGCACAAGATTGTAGGAAATCAAGATGATCAATGTAACACACAAACTTCATAATAACAGACAACCTAACTAAGTTCTAGGTTATAACTTATAGCTCAAAATAAGGATCACAAATCCATCACTAAGCAACAAGGGGTTCATTATAACAGTAAGATCAAAACACCTGAACCACAGTGCATAACTAAGAGCATATCTAGTAACTAATTTTCAGAATATGTATCATGTTCCTTAGTACACGGCAACCCAATAGTTATATAAGTAGCCAAATAGGCATATATATCAGCAAAAGTAGTATAAGATTGTGACTAGGAATAGATAGGCTCATTCTAGGCTAGAAAAACTACAATCATCCAGAATAACCATAGACAATCCAACTTCTCATTACAACATGTATCTAGAATAACAAGTATCAATAAAATCATATTGACAAAGTCTAAATACATAACATGGAATACTATCAACAACCAACCTCTTAAGGTATTACATGTGGCTAGCACCGGTCTACCCAAAGATATAGATAGGTATTAAATAACTTATATGTAGTAGTCACTTGTTATAAATTTTAAATTTAACCCTCAACAAGCTCATTCACTGCTTAACAGTGCTAAAACCCAGCTAGCATAATAGATATAACTATTACTGATCCCACCAAAGTGATCAAAAGACCAACCTATCAAGTATAGCCCATACTCAGTAAATACCAATAACATATAGACACACATCACATTTTCCAACTCATTCTTGGGGAAAGAGAAGCCTATGCTACTTGAAAGATGAATCCACACACTTTAGATAAGTGTATGCATATTTTTTCCTTCTTGGTGGACTCTAAATTTTGTCAGCTGTTAAAACATGAATCACAATAAAAATGTTTCTATTTTCATAATAATATCTTAAGAGATGGGATAAAATATGCTAATTGTGACTAAAATGTGGAAAAAAGGGTCCCATACTCGAAAAACCAAACCAACCCCTGTAAAATGACCTCTACATCTCCCTGAGTTTATAGCTAGATATTGAGCTGAAAACATGGCTCAAAATAATGAGAAATAGGCCAAAATTCGAGTGACATATCATATAGAGGATACAATTAGTACAGTAGCTTCTCATCCAGATTACTCGTAAAGATGATTAAACCAATAGAATCTGAATGTAACTTATTATGTGTCTCAAAAACTATTACAACTTATACCCAATTCACTTAATTCAAATAAGAAATTACCAAGATATCAAAATACAAAGTTTATGATAATTTATAGTAATATATACAACAAAACATTGATTTTTACCTCAAAATACGTGCAAAAGTTGAAATATGATATCCCCATGGCATTCATCATGAAATTTCATACAATTTAGCCTTTTGAATCTCTTAATATGTGTATGAAAATCAAAATTTATGGCTATTTTAGTATTTTTCTCCTTTACCTCGCGACATTGACTTTATAAGGTTAGCCAACGCCCTATCATATACCCTCCACGAATGGGATCAAGCATTGCAAATACAGGGTTTTACATACCATCCTTCCGTAAATGTGGGCCTGGCCACGCGGATGCGGAACTTGCTGACCATGCCATGCCATACATATGGAGGTCTTGTTGTGGTGCACTACAAAAGCCAACTCCCAAAGTTAGCTGGGGTCTTCTGGGGCCATCCAATATCCATTTTCAACAAACAAACTATTTAACCATATAGAATTGACATTTCAAATCCAACAGTGCGGTAAGAACTTTTAATGGAGCCCGTTGCGTTAAAATAAGGGTCCCACTTCTTTCCAGCTAATTCTAACTAAACAAATCGAGGGGCTCAAAATGCATTTGAAAGTCACCATCATCTAACGAAAGGTTATTCTAGACTATATTCTACGTTCAGGAGCGGACCATGCTATCAGAAATCCTTTTTGAGGAAGTTTACATAGGTTATCAAAGAAAACCACTTTTAGCATATTACTAAACCGATTTTGAATATTTTCAGTTAAACCCATATAAAAACCTCCAAGACACGAGCCAACCATGCTCCTAGAATATTTTAGCCATTTCAAAGCTGATAGAACCATAAGAATTCTACTCCATGGATGTTTAGTAGGACTTTAAAAGAAAATGTGTTTTACAGTTATATTCTTCTGTTTAACTTGAAATATTGAATAACTCTCAATTGATTCATTCAACAATAACACTAGTAGTACCAACAAGTTAAAATTGTTCCCAAGGTCACTATACACATGTAAAAATATAAAATAATCGCAAAAACATAGAAATAACCTAGAGTGTCATTATAAAATCCACTACTAAAAGAACTTTTATTTTTTGCAAAATTAAAGATAAAGGAATACTTGAAGACATAAATAGTCTAGGGTACTGTTGCTGCATGTATGTCTCAAACTCCTAGGTAGTGTCCTCGATTGATTTTTGGTACCACATATCCTTAACCATTGGTATGGACTTTAAGCACCATTCCCTGCTTCCCTGGCTAAAATAACTATTGGTTCCTTAACAAATGTCAGAAGATCCTCCAACTCAATTAATTCATAATGAAGCACAAGCAATTCATCAAGAATATACCGATGTAATATAGATACATGAAAGGGTGGTGTATGGCAGAGTACATTGGAGGCACCGATAACTCATAACCAACTAGCCCAACTAGTCTGAGAATGTCAAAAGGCCCGATATATCGAGGGCTAAGCTTACCTCGCCTGCCAAACTACATTACTACCTTTAGGGGTAATACTCTCAAGAACACCTATTTACAAATAACAAACCTCAAAAAATTGTGTTTGCATTTGTCATAGCTCTAATGTAGCATATGAGCTATCCTCAACCTATCCTGAAAACTTGGACCCTTGCTAAGACATCCTACAAAAGATCCATGATATATAGACTAACTCAAACCACCCACCAAGAGTATGACATTACAAACATATAACACATTCAATGGGGCAATTTAGGTAATGGTTAAGTAGTTGTTATTATAGACAAACACGATTGATGGAAGAAAATGATTCCACTGACCATCAAATATATAGGACTGTAGCATATTTTCGAGGTCCTAGCACACTTATCTACAAAGGAGTAACCCTTAGGTTTAGACATCCACGCCTTAGATAATAGGTTAGTCAGGTTGGATATTTCATACCCTATCCAGGTATTATCCTTCATCAGTGCTCTATCTTCGTTGGTTGATTATATCCATGATAGATAGATTGATGATGAGTTTGTGATGAACGTTAGAGATAAAGATATATAGAGTGTTACTTGTAAGTTTATAGTTAATTCTTACCGGGTCTCAGATTTGAAGGTAGGTTGTGTGTTCCTAGAGTGGGGGATTTGACATGGTTTATTCTGTGTGAGGCTCATGACGCCAAGTACTCTATTCAACAAGGTAGAACAAAGATGTATCAAGATTTGATGTAGCATTTTGAACACCTTATACGCGACTTAAAAGATTCCCTATATTATATTTCATGAATATATTAAAATCCTCATGTGGGTTTGCTAATCCAACTTTGTATTGTTTTTTGGGGGAAAATTTTGTAGGAAAGGGATGGCCTTCGATATTTAGGTAACCCATATCGAAAACTAATTTTTTGGGTGATCGGGGCCTAAACCAAATGAGTATGAGACTAATTCACGTCGTGGACTTGGTCCTCCAAGGTTAAAAAAATGGAATGAACTTATTCCTAGGATAAAATTGTGGAAAGTTGAAGTTCACATGAAAATAAACTATGCAAGAGTAAGTCCACGTCACGCCCCTCCTCTCACATAGGTAAAAAGTTTTCAAACTTTTTCCTATTTAGATGAGGGTAATTGGGTGAAACCCAACACTTCTATAGATGGGATTTCACTTTTATTCCATTTTTTTTAGCCCTAAATCAACATCCAACACCCTAAAATTCCTCTCTAATCCTCACAAAATTGTTCAATCAATTTCTAGATGCACAAGTACTCTCTTTGGATATAAAGAATTCAAGTGAAGCCCACAAGTCTTCTAAAGTTACCTTCAAGAAATATTATGGTATGTGAGTCTTCATTCATGGGATTCTTACTTCCATGAATCCCAATCCTTCTTTTTATAATAAAGTTTTATGATTTCAAGGTTTAACATTTCTTGGTACTTCTATTACTAGTTATGAACATGATTTAAGTTTTATTTCTTCAAGTAATGATTTTATTATGCATGAACACCTATTGATGGTGATATTATGATGGTTGTTATGATACTAAAGATTTGTATTCTATAATTCCATGAAAATCTATGGAAAGACATGAATTTTTGAATGGATTTCATGACACCCAAATTGGGAGTTTTACTATAATATTGGTTGGTTGCTTTCAATGATTATTAAATAAATTTATTTTTCTCCTATCTTGTCTTATACTCTTGAATTGCACTATTTTAAGCTCATATGGGTATACCAACCATGTTTGACTAAAGCTATGTGACAAGCCTCTTGTGTGGATGATATGATTATGGCAAGTTATGCAAGATAAGAATGTTATGATGAGCTGAGCGCTAACAAGAATGCTATGAACCTATGAGAATGTTATGAATTTTATAAATGATATGAAGCCTTATCTTTTAAGCCATAAGCTTTGTTTTGATGAGCTACTCGAAGATGGAATCATGATATTTTGAGACTTCGTACGCTAATCATAGGATTATGATTTAAGTATTCTATGGGATTGTGACTTAGCACCAAAAGGACATTTGTATACTCCTATTATAGCTTAACTATATGCCACCATAGGGTATAGTGTGATGTCTACAAACACGGTCATACCATAAGGTAGAATATATTGTAACTCCTACTGAAATGATCATATCGTATGATAAGGACATTTCTTAACACATACCAAAAAGGCCATGCTATAAGGTATGAATATCATGTGGCACCTACCGAAAAAGACACATCGTAAAGTAAAGATATATGGTAACACTCTCTGAAAATGTGATATCCTAAGGTAAGTGTTTGGTTTACCTTGGCAATGTAGACCACTCCTTAGATGTGAAGTGAACATCGAGATTCCAAATTGTATCACTATTTGTCTTACATGTCGGGTATGGTCCCTTCCTACCTATGTATGATATTTTATGTAAATTGGTGAATCGTCATGCATGTTTTGACTAAGCATTGATCATTTATGTCATATTGAGCCATTATTCTTTGTACAAGATTATGCATATTGTTTAATCATTGATTATGTTCTTTATTTTATCACTCACTACATACTTAGTAAATTTCAAGTACTAACACATACTTTTTGCCTACACGATCAAACCATGTACAGTCTGGAGCTCTAATTAATCCTCCTCCTCCGTTTAGATAGATAGATTGTTTGAAGATTTCTATTAGTGAGTCCTCCAATTCGGGGAATAAATCCACTTTCGTTTAATGCTTTGTTAAGACTTGTTTACTTTTGGATATTTTCGGTTGAGAGTGAGCTTGGGAGATTTCTCCGCCTCTATTCCACTCATGTTATAGGTTTAGTTGGATATGTTTATGTATGTTATGAGCTTGACTCTTATTATGCTTTTGTATTATGGAAGACTTCCTTTAGTCCTCATCCCTTTATATGTTGATCGAATGTGATGGAAGTCCTATGTCCCTATTATCCCTATAGTGTGAGTCATACTAACCCTCCCATTAGTCTTTGCACGGTATGTGTTAGTGAAAAGTCCCATTCCCTTAAACATCCCCATAGATTGAGTCAAAAGTCCTGCTTCCCTTTGACATAATTGATTGTTGTTTATTTATGCTTCTGCAACAAGGGATGTGCTACTATTATTAGTGGCTTGTTTTGGGTCCCTTTGGGTTCCCCATTCTTCATATCACGTCTAGTCCCTAGGATTTGGTCGTAATAAGATTGCTATCAAAGAACTAGATTTGTAAATGGACCTCAGAAATCTAACACACCACATCGAGTTAAGTCTTTTTCATGATTGTGAAGCTCTCCACAACTGTTAATAGGAGGGTATGAGGGATTTTAGGAAATGATTCACTTCTTCATAATCTATGTCGTGCTTTAGGCCCTAATTTAAGGTTTCCTTTCTCTAATGGATTGTCTTTTTCTCTTCTAGATAATGCCACCAATGAGAATAGCATGAATATCTCCTACACTCGAGGGCTATCCGACATCTTTGGCTCCTTAATCTCTCAAAGAAGAAGAAGAGGTCACATATGCTGAATATCATAATTTTATTTGTTTGTTTTCGAAAGTCGTGACAAACCAAATGAACCAAGAAACCCAAGCTCTTTATTCTCCTACCTTAGCTTCAAGAATGAGGTATTTTACAATGATGAACTCTCTATAGTTTTATGGATCCAAAACGTTAGAGGACACATATGAATTTGTTGATGAGATATACAAAGTGCTTTTTATTAGAGTTGTCAGTTCAGAAGATAAAGCAGAACTTGTAGCATATCTACATAAAGGTCTTTCACAAATTTGGTTTGCTCAAAGGAAACTAGAGTGGGAGAACAATAATCATATCTCATGGAAGGAATTCAAAGCCTCCCTCCTCAATCATTTCTTTCATATTAAATTGAGAGAGGCAAGGATAATGAAGTTCATTAATCTCAAGTAAGCCTCACTGAGTGTGAGGGAGTATTCTATCAAGTTCAAAAAGCTATCCAAATATTCTCCTCACTTAGTTGTCAACTCTAGGGCAAGGTTTAACAAGTTTGTGTCGAGGATGTATGACTTGGTTAATGAGGAATACCACACCATCATGTTTGTTAGTGATATGGACTTGTCGTAGCTCATGGCATATGTCGAGAAATTTGAAGGGGAACAACTTATGAAGAGGGGGAGTGGGGAGTCCAAGAGGGCCTGCAACTATGGTGAGTTTCAAGGTACTTGATGTGGACGATTTGGACAAGGCCCCAAATTTCAAGCCCAAATGCCATCTAGTGCTCTAAATCAAAGGTTTTCTAATGATAGGGTACCCAATATAGAGGCTTAAGGTTGAAATAGTGGGATGACTCACCCAAGGTGCCCAAAATATTAAAGGAATTATAGTGGTACATATTTGAGAAACACGGGTGCATGCTTTGGGTGTTGCAAGAGAGGCCACAACATTATTAATTATCCAAATGTTCACAGCATGGGAAGAGACAAGGTACCCATGGTGATCAAAGGGAACAAGGTGGACATCAAGGAGGTACTCCATATCACAATTGGTTTTATGATTTTCAAAGAATGGTGGGGTTGATAAGGTTCCCAATATTGTTATCGGTATGTTAAAGGTTTACGTTTATGATGTGTATGCTTTATTGGATCTGGGTGCCACTCTATCTTTCATTACTCCATTTATTTATAATATACTTCATGTGTATCTCGATTTTTTATATGAACTCTTTGAGGTTTCTACCCCTGTTGGTAAGTCCATTATTGCTTGAAGAGTCTATACGAGTTATCCCGTGTCTATATTGCATAAAGTCTTGCCTTGTCGTGATTTTTAGTTTGACAAAGTAGATTTTGATATAATTCTTTGTATGGATTGGTTACGTTTATATAATGGTTCAATTGATTGTAGAATTCATAAAGTTAAGTTACAATTTCCTAATGAGCCCATCCTAGAGTGGAAAGGTCATGATTTGCTGGTAAAGGGTAGGTTCATCTCCTATCAAGGTTCGAGAATTTATTTCTAAGGGATTCATTTATCATCTTGTAAGGGTTAGGGATGTTGAGTCTAAAGTCCCTCCAAATGAGTCATTTCCGATGGTCTATGAATGTTTTGATATCTTTCTCGATGTGCTTCCTGATTTTGCTTTGGAAAGGGAAATAGATTTTGATAGAGATCTAATTCCTGGTACTCAACCTATTTCTATTACCCCTTAACATATGGCCCTGGCAGAGTTGAAAGAGTTATAGGACCAATTGAAAGATTTATTGGAGATAGGATTTATTAGGCCTAGCAAGTCACCTTGTGGTGCACTGGTGCCTTTTGTAAGGAAGAAAGACAACTCAATTAGAATGTGCATCAACTAACGGCAACTCAACAAGGTCACTATAAACAAACCGTATCATCTACCAAGGATAGATGAACTATTTTACCAATTTCAAGGGGCTAGTCATTTTTCTAAGATTGATCTTCTATTAGGCCTAGTAAGTCACCTTGGGGTGCACTGGTGCTGTTTGTAAGGAAGAAAGAGAGCTCACTTAGAATGTGCATCAACTACCGGCAACTCAACAAGGTCACTATAAAGAAAAAATATCATCTACCAAGGATAGATGACTTATTTGACCAATTTCTAGGGCTAGTCATTTTTCTAAGATTGATATTCGGTTTGAATACTACCAAATATGGGTTAGAGAGTGTGGTATTCCTAAAGCGGATTTTCACACTAGATATGGACATTTTTAATTTGTGGTGATTTTATTTGTCTTGACTAATGCACCGGCTATATTTATGGATCTCATGAATAGGGTCATTAAATTCTACCTTGATATGTTTATAATGGTATTCATTGATGATATTTTGATCTACTCTTGAAGTGAACAAGAGCATATGAATAATTTGAGGGTAGTGATGTAAACTTTGAGGGATGAAAAGTTATTTTTTAAGTTCGATAAATGTGAATTTTGGTCAAAAGAAGTTTCATTTATAGGGAATGTGGTGTCGGGTAATGGAATTATAGTTGACTCTAAGAAGATGAAAGTGATGAAAAATCTACCTAGGCCCTTGACTCTGACGAATATAAGGAGTTTCTTGGGATTAACAAGATAATACTAGATATTTGTGAATGGTGTTTCCTCTAATGCTTCTCCTTTGACAAAACTGACACAAAAGAAGTTGAAATTTGTGTGGACTGATGAATGTGGAAAGAGTATTCAAATATTGGATAACAAACATACATCCACTTCTATCTTGGCTCTACCAGAAGGGTTAGAAGGGTTTGTCATGTATTATGATATTGTGTGCATTGTCATCTCGAAAAGGCTAATGTTATGGATAATGCTCAAAGTAGATAGTCCATGGAGAGTATGACTCATATCGATGAGGACAATAAGGAATTTGCAGAGGAAATCCACTGGTTGGATAAATTGGTGGTTAGCTTAAATGAAGCCGAAGATGGAGGTGTAGTGGTTGTAGATGGTTCTAAGTCTTCATTTATTAAAAAGGTCTAATCAAAACAAGACCTTGACTCCGTATTGGTGGAATTGAAAACATTGGTGAAGGATGGAAATATGAAGGTTTTCTCCCAAGGGGGAGATGATGTCCTTAGACATCAATGTAGGTTATGTGTGCCAAGTATTGATGTTTTGAAAGACATAATGTTGGAGGAGGCACATAGCTCATATAATTCTATTCGCCATCATTCCACAAAGATTTAGAGAGATTTGAGGGTAGTGTATTGGTGGGACGGTATGAAAAGTGATATTGCAAGGTTTGTAGCCCGTTGTCATAATTACCAACAAGTAAAAGTCAAACATCAAAGGACAGGTGGTCTAGTAAAAGATATAGTGATTTCTACTTGGAAGTGAGAAGAGATCAACATGGATTTTTTATTGGTTTGCCAAAACATAGAAAGCACTTTGATTTTATATAGGTTATTGTTGATACAATGACGAAATTGGCTTAATTAAAATCGCTTAAGATGATTTATAGTGCCAAAGATTATGCTAAGTTGTACGTTCATGAGTTGGTTAGATTACATGGGATTCCATTGGTCATAAATTCAGATCGAGGTGCTCAATTTACATCACACTTTTGGAGATACTTCAACAGAGGCCTTGGTACCAAAGTCAATCTTAGCACGGATTTTCACCCATAAATGGATGGTCAAGCAGAAAGGACCATTCAGAACCTTGAGGATATGTCGAGGTCTTGTGTATTGGAGTTTAAAGGTAGTTGGGATGAACATCTTCTACTTATTGAGTTTTATTACAACAATAGACATCACTCTAACATCAGAATGGCTCCCTTTGAAGCTTTATATGGTAGACGTTGTAGATCCCTGGTTGGGTGGTTTGATATGTGGAAATTATTTTGTTGGGTATGGATTTAGTTGTGGAAGCTTTAGGAAAGCTGAGGTTGATAAGGGAAAGATTGAAGATGGCTCAAAGTAGGAAAAAGTCCTACTTTGATGCGAGGAGAAGGGATCTTTAGTTTAATGTTGATGATTGGGATTATTTTAAGATTTCACCCATGAAAGGTGTGGTCTAGTTTTGTAAGAAGGAACAATTGAGGCCAAAATATGTAGGGCCTTATATGATTTATAGGAGAATTTATAAGGTTGCCTATGAGTTGAAGATACCTATGGAGATGAGTATGGTTCATCTGGTCTTCAGTGTGTCCATATTGAGAAAGTATGTAGATGATCCAAGCTCTATTATACCTTGTGAGGTTGTTAGTGTTGAAGAGAATTTGGCGTATGAAGAATTTCTGGTTGAGATATTCGATAGATAAGAGAAGAGGTTGAGAATAAAAAAGGTAGCATCCGTCAAAGTCTTTTGGAATCAACAAGTTAAAAGCGCCACTTGGGAAGCCAAAGAGGGCATGAAAAAGTTATTTCCTTATCTCTTCAACTCTAATCAAGCGTAAGGTAATACGTTAATCAGCCTTTTCATGTCATGTTGCATGACTATATGTTCATAATAATAATTTTTTATGGTTTTGAACCATAAGTATGAGATTTCATGAAAATAATGTTTAAAATACAATAGTTGCATTCACGTGGGAAATTTTTTTTCTAATCAGACTTCTCAAGCATCTTTTATTACATTTAGGGAAAAAATTTTCCAAAGGAGATATATTGTAACACCTCATATGCCAATCAGTAAATGACCTATTGTGGATTACATGAATATCTTAATATCTGTGTGTGATTTTGCAATTCCAACTTTGTATTCTTTTTCAGGGGGCAAAGTTGTATAGGATAGGGGTTGTCTTTGATTTTAAGGTCACCCATATCGAAAAATGATTTTTCAGGTGATTTGGCCTAAACAAGAAGATTATGTGACCCATACGCATCATAGACTTGGTCCCCCAAGGTAAGATTAATGGCCTAAATTCATTCCTAGGCAACAATAGGGAAAAAATAATCTTTGCACGAAAATGAACTATCATGAGCAAGTCTACGTCTTGCCCCTACTCCCTCATAGGTCAAAATTTTCTGAACTTTTTCTTTTTTAGCTGAGGGCAATGGGTCATACCCAACAACCTTATAGATGGGATTCCACTTTTATTCTATAAATTTTAGTCCTATATCCATCTCTAACACCCTCAGAACCCCCTTTAGTCATCACAAAATCCTTCAATCAATTTAAAGATTCTCAAGAACTCTCTTTGAATTTCAAGAATTCAAGTTAAGCCCACAAGTTTTCTCAAGTTTCCTTTGAGAAATCTCAATTTTAAGGTATGTGGGTCATCATTCATGTGATTCTACCACCCATGAAGCCCAATCCTCTCTTTGTTTAATCAAATTTCATGATTTTTAAGGTTTAATACTTCTTGGATACTTCCTATTATGAGCTATGAACATGATTTAAGTTTGATTTCTTGAAGTAATGATTTTACTATACATGAAAACCCATTGAGGTTGATATTATGATAAGTTTAATGACACTAATTCTATGTACTCTATTATTCCATGAAAAGCTATGGAAAAACTTATGGATTTTTTAGTGGATTTCATGATACCCAAATTGCGGGTTTTACTACAACGTTGATGGGTTTCTTTGAAAGATTCTTAAGTGAATTTATTTTAATCCTCTCATGCCTTATACTCTTGAATTGCATGATATTAAGCTCATATGCATATACCCACCATGTTTGACTAAAGCTAAGTGACAAGTCTCTTATGTTGATGATATTATTATGGAAAGTTATGCAAGATAAGAATGTTATGATTAATTGAGGGATAAGAAGCATGATATGAACTCATGAGAATGTTATGAATGTGATAAATGATATGTAGCCCTATCTTTGAAACCATAAAGCTTTGTTTTGATGAGCTACTAAAAGATGATATCGTGATGTTTTGAGACTGTGTATACTAAGAATATGATTATGAAGTATTTTGTAGGAATGTGAACTAGCACCCAGAGAACCTTGGTAGTCTCCCATTGTCCCTTAACTATTTACAAGTATAGGGTATCATGTGATGTCTACAAAAATGGTCATACCATAAGTTAGATTATATTGTATCTTCTATCGAAAAGAATATATCTTGTGGTAAGGACATTTCTTAGCACCTACTAAAGAGGTCATGCCGTAAGGTAAGAATATCATGTGCCACCTACTAAAATGGCCATGACATAAGGTAAGGTTGTTTGGTAACACTCTCAAAAAATGTTATACCATAAGTTGAGTGTTTAATTTACCTTGACAAAGTGGACCACTCCTTTTATGTGGAGTTAACATCGGGATTCCAAGTGGTAGCTCACTTGGTCTTACATGTGGGTTATGGTCTTTTCTCGCCTATGTATGATATGACATATACATAGGTGATTCTTGATGCATGTTTTGACTAAGAATTGATCATTCATGTAATATTGGGCCTATATCCGTTGTACATAACTATGCATATTCTTTAACTATAGATTATGTTCTATGTTGCACTGCACCCTGCATACTTAGTACATTCCAAGTACCAATGCATACTTTTTGCCTATATGATAAAACTATGTTAGGACTAGAGCTCCTATTCATCCTCCTTCTCCACATGGCTAGCTGGTTTGTTTGAAGATTGTTATTGGTGAGTCTTCCAATTTGAGGAAAACATCCACTTTCCTTTAATTCTTGATGAGTCCATATCTTGGATTCATTTTGGGATGAGAATGCAAAGAAATATTGTCCTCAATGTGCTATGTTTTCCAAATAGTAACTAATGTGGATGTGTTGTGTCATGAATGAAGCCAAAAGTATACAATAGGACAACACTTAACAGGTTTGAAAAAGCAGAACTGCATTTGGACACTTAATTTCAACCCTTGGCTACCAAATTTCAACCATGACTAGTATAACATCTTACAAGATCAACCATAAGGAGTTTAGAAAATTTTCGGGTTGCTACATTATCCCCCCCCCCCCCCGGGAACATTCATCCTCGAATGTGCTCTAACTACGGCTTGAGGACATCAAACACAACAC